>JAEQBH010007286.1:0-119265 GCA_016808115.1 Tetrastigma voinierianum | reverse complement strand
TATGGGAAGACAACTAGAGGGCTCTAGAGCTGTCTTTCGCTTATGGCTGCGACATTGTGTCTGTTGAAACGCATGATATCGTGGAGATCGACCTTGGTCTGTCTGAGCCTTGGGTGCCCCATCTCGATCCTTTGAAGACGCAATTGTCGGGGTGCATCGTAGGGAGGTGGCGGAGGAGCTTGGGAGAGGTGCCCCTCTTGGGGATTTAAATGGGACATCCACTTTTTCTTCTTCTTTCTATTTTTTTCGTAATGGCCCCAATATGATTGCTCTTTTTCTTCCTCATTTTTCCGTAGTGACCTTAATATGGCCGCTCTTCTTTTTTCTCTTTTTTCCGTAGTGGCCCTAATATGGCCGCTCTTCTTTTTTCTCTTTTTTCCGTAGTGGCCCTAATATGGCCGCTCTTCTTCTTTCTCCTTTTTCCATAGTGGCCCCAATATGGCCGCTTGGACATATATCATTGTGTAACTAATGAGGCCATTAGAGTATTTATGAAATATAACATTTTGTAATTGGCCCAATATGACCCTCTTAGACATATATCATTGTGTAACTAATGACGACATTGGCGTATTTATGAGATATAACCTTTTGTAATCTTTGAACAAACAACCCCCGGCTAGGATCAATGCTTCAGAGACATCGAGGATAAGTTATATTCGGTTAGGTACCTTATTAGGCTCCGGCCTTAGGAGGCGAGCCAATTTCTGTGGTTGTGCTTAGGCATGTACCAGCAGGCTAAGGACCATGTCTAGTATTGTGAAAGTGCCAACAAGCATGGAGCCACATTTGGTCTTTTGAGAGTGCCAACAGGTTAAGAGCCACAGTCTGGACTTTTGTAGTGTCGTGAATCTCCCGACCATATCTAAACTTTGTAGGTGCCATCGGGATATAAGCCGCCTTCAGGCTTTCAGAGTGCCGGCCAAGATATCAGCCATATTTGGACATTTATGAGTGCCAGTAGGATATCAGCCATATTTGGACTTTCAAGAGTGTTAGTAGGATATCATCCATATCTAGACTTTCGAGAGTGCCAGCAGGATATCAACCATATCTGGACTTTTGTGAAGAGGCAGTTGCAAAATTTCAAAATGTTTTAAAGACGGTCTTTATTGATAGTAATACTTTCAAAGGAAATTTCATTGGTAATACCTCTCAGATGCATGGCATTCCACATTCTGGGTACAGGAGTCCCGTCTAGCTTATTCAACGTGTATGATATGGCTGCTCCCACTCATACTACCATATATGGCACTTCCCAGTTTGTTTGGAACTTCCCGTTTGCTGGGTTAGCCGTGTTTTCAAAGACTCTTCTCAAGACTAGGTCTCTGTCTTGGATTGTACGTGGTTTTACCCACTTGTTGTACAAGTTTTTCAATCTTTGTTGGTATGACTCTATCCACACAATTGCAGCTTCGCGGAGCTCGTCTATCATATCTAAGTCCTTGGTTATGGCTTTGGCATTAGCCTCTCTAGGAATTCAAGTTCGAAGTGTGGGCATCCCAATTTATATGGGGATTATAGCCTCCATCTTATAAGTAAGGGCAAATGGCGACATCCCAATTGGTTTCCCTATAGGCCCCTAGAACTCATGGTAGCTCCTCTACCCATTTTCCTTTGGTCGAGTGCAGACACTATTTCAAAGATGTTAGGAGAGTCTTGTTGGATGATTCCGCCTGGCCATTGCTTTGTGGGTATCGTGGGGTTGAATACAAGTTCTTGACTTTCAACTCGTTGCAAAAACTCATGTATTCCTTGCTATCAAACTGTGGCCCATTGTCTGTCACTATCGACTGTGGTATTCTGAATCGACAAACGATGTTCTTCCATACAAATTGGATGTCTTTGTCTTTGATGGAGGCGAAGGCTTCAACTTCTACCCATTTGCTAAAATAGTCTGTTGCTACCAATAATAGCTTTTTCTATGTTGGGGCGGGAGGTAGTGGTCCAACTATATCAATTCCCCACTAGGAGGAATTTGGGGGAGCTCGTTATGATTATTAGGTTTTGGCGGCACATGAAATGGGGGCTTCTTTGTTGTGGTGTCACACTTCCACAGCGTGGCGGTTGCATCCGCCCTCATGGTTGGCCAGTAGTAGCCCTAGGTATGGGCCCTTGATTAGTGCTCAAAAAGTGCTATTTTGAACCCTATTTATTGCAGGTTTTGAGCACTTTTTGTGTACTAATCAACATAATTAACCCAATTTGCACATTAAGGTCCTATTTATTCTGCGATCGCATTTGTGGCTAATTTTGTAGTTTTTGCAAGCTATTTATGCCAAGAATTATTCGGTCGATCCAAACGCAAAGAAATTCGGAGTCAAACTTAGCATTGTAGATTAGAGACGAGGAAGGAAGAAGAGTAGAAATACAAAGGAAATGGAACGACAAAATTTTGTAGGGTTCTTGAGAATTTTCACAACGCAAAATTTGCGGGTTCGCGAGAAATTTTACTGCAGTTCTTGAAATTAGCTCACATAGCATAACTGTTCATCCTTGACTTCCTGCTGCCCGTTTTTGCTTTTTGACTCTTTTGGTTTTCTTCCTTTTTTTCCCCCATTGTAATAGTGTTTGCTATGTTATTTTTGTAATTTTGTAAAGGGGTTTGGCTATAAAAGCCCCAAGACTAGACACTGTTATGGGATATCTCCCATTAATAAAATTTCTTTTTGGCGAGAAGCTTTCAGCGCTCCCGCCTCTTTTCCTTTTCTCTCACTTTCTCTCATTTTCTTTCCATTTACGGGCGACCCAGACACCCTCAGGGATGGCGCGGATGAGCCGGCTAAAACCCTTTCCTCCTTGAAGTGGGAAGGAATTGCTGGGTGGGATCCTTGGGCTCTTTGGAGGGTTCCATGTTCTTCAGGTACTCCACTGCCGGGTTTATTGATTCCCCTTTCTAACTAGGTTTTATCGCCAGATCTCAGCAGATGGCTATTTGGTAAGCTTTTAGGGTTCATGTGGATGCTTATTGCTAGATCCACTGAGATTAATTAGTTACCCTTCATGACCCATTGGAAGGTGAGTCAAGGAGACTTATTTTTCATTGTCGGTGACCACTGGTGCTCATTGAATACCATTTTTCAAAAGGATAATTATTTTGGGTTAGGTTTTATAGCTAAATGAAGATTCGGTTCGGGAGATGACTATAGGTCATCCTCCGCCTTGAGAAATGACCACGGAAACCCTCGATTGCTCACAGGATCTAAGCTGATATCCACGACATCTTCAAGGAATTATAATCCCCACATTTATTTTATTTAAATTTCAGTTTTCCAAACATTAAACCCCCTTGTTTTTACCAAAACCTTGAAATCCAAAATTTAATTCACGAGTGAACCTCAACATGGAGTCATTTGTGCGAAGAAAACCCGTCAGCCAGTTCAACCCTGGCTTATTTATCTGCGTGCTTCTTCGATAGTAGGAATTTTAGGTTATAAATATTGTTGATTATAGTACACCTACTATGACATAGATCGATAGCGGTAGTTAAGGGATGGTGCCTAAGTGCATTTGTATTTGTAATGAACACTATGATCCTCGTCATAAGTCTGGTGAATTTTTTTCCCTATATATACTTTAACATTGTTAGTCTTCTTAGTTTTAGTTCACAATTTATTTTTTTTTAAGTAACCCTAACCTTTTAGGTAGGATTGCTTCTTGGTCGTTGGGTGTTTGCCTTATTTTTACTGCAGGAATTTCCAATGGATTAGAAATCCAGAAGGCAGGCTACTCACAGTCAATTTTCCATAGGAACTTGGACTGAATTTGAATACTGACCAAATGGAAGAGGGAGAGCAGTACAATGAGTATTCAGTGGAGAGAAACCCTAGTGCATACATGTCAATGAGGATTGCAGAAACCTTCCATGTGAGAATCGGCACCCGTGGAAAATCCAAACTCATCTAGGTCGAGCGAGGAATTTATAGAAACCCTGTGGATGAGGCACTTTTAACGAGTGTTTCCCCCGACTAATGCACCATTTGACAATACTTACAACCCTAGTTGGGGGAATCACACAAATTCCTCATGGGATCCAAGACCTCTACAGTATACACCTCCTGCTCCTCCGTATTATGCATCAACTCTCATGACCACACAACCAGAGCCTCTCCAGGTTGAAGTGAGCCATCCACGAACCTCACGAAGCTAGTGGGTGACTTTGTGGAAGAGTAGAGACAATCAATGCTCAATTAAATTCGAGGAGAATTGACACTATGGAAAACATTGTGGACAAGAGGGTGATGGACTTCAAAGTGAAATGGATCGAAATTTGACAACTGCGAGAAATCAATTTCAAACTTGCGAAATCGGCATGATCATCAAGGAAGAAAATTCGAGGAGAGTGCCTAATTGTACTATTTTAGGTGGCGGTCAAGCTGCGGCGGCTTAATGACGGGTCTTCTGGTTCAAACATGGAGCAACTAAACCTCGGCATTTCCTCAAGCTCCACCAGTTCTAAACTGACCTCGAGGCTTGAGAGGCTAGTTTGAAACAGTCTCCCCCACTTTTTGTTTTGATTTTTCTTGTTTTATTTTATTTTATTTTGATTTAGTTAATTTTTATTTTTAGATTTTCTCTAATTTTTAGTTAATCTTTGTTTCTAACTAATTTTCAAATTTCTGTATTTTTTCTAATTTTTCCTTTGTTTTATTTTGCGGGCTTTTTGCTCAATTCACGGTAGCGAAGGCAAAATCTAGCAATTTGCGGCTACTTGTTCGCCATTTTCTTTTTTGTTTTGTTAGCAATTACAGTAGTAGAAGGCAAAATCTAGCAATTTGCGGCCACACCTTATTCGCCATTTCTTTTGTTTTGTTTTGTCTTCCGTCAGGTGTGCACTATTCATGTTTTTGTCTTTTTATGATATATATTAAAATGGTCTTCAAGAATTATCATAAAAAAATTGAAAAATTGTTTTTATTATTCAAAAAAAAAAATTGGGAGTTCACGAAATTTAAGTAGGTTACGAAATTTTGCGGAGTTACGAATTTTGCAACCCTGCGAATTTTCCTGTTACTACTACTTTTCCTTATACGATTTTATTTTGGCCAATAAGCTTTTCATTTGAACTCCGTTTTGGGTATTTTTATCTTGTTGGAAAGCTTAGAGTGTAGAATCCAAATGTAGCTAGAAGAACACTTTTGAAAATTATTATGATGGTGTAGTTTAAAAATTCTCCAACAGGTCACTTTTTCCTCTCTTTTCTTCTCCTAACTTGTTTATTTGAAGCCCAAATGGAGTGAATAAGGTCTTGATGGAAAGATTGCGAAGTCTCCTATCCAAAAACGAGTACATCTCATCAAGGAGGTAGCCCTTCCTTCCCTAACTTTCCAATCCGAGCCCCATTGCGGACAATGTGACATTTGGTTGGGGGGAGAGTTAGCGAAGGAAGTGACATTTATTTATGTTTTTGTTACTATTTTGAGCAAGCCATTTGTGATGTTCAGTGGCTTGTTGGTTTTCCTTTTTGTGAAGTTGTTATACTATACAGCTTACTTTTTCAAAAATTGCACCCATTTTTTTATGTTTTACTTGCTTTAAGTTTGAAAATTGAAACATTGTCCAATTATATTTATATTGGGTGGTTATGCCCAATTGAGTGGATGATTAGTTGAATCCTTGTTGCTTTCGACCTTTCTTCCACCTTTGGCTAACCACACCACCCAGGTGCACATCGGAGTTTTTCTTCAATAGGGTTTGAGAAGCTGCATAGCTCCCTAAAATTTACCAAAACCTACCCTAGTTTCGTTGACCTTCTACCTGTATTAGGTTAGGACCCTCGTAATAGAGAATGACCAAAATAAGAAGAAAAGAAAAAAAAAGCCAAAAGAAAAAGAAAAGAAAAGAAAAAGAAGAAAAATTGCAACGCTTTTCCCTTGAGAGCAGAGCACGGTCACGAGGGTATATGGCGAAAGCCTTTAAAGCCGTGCCACTAAGCCCGACTAGTTGGGAGCCCGCCGAATTTATTAACTCAGCTACATGGGTGGATGGGTGAGGTTTGCGAGTTGTAGGTGCTGGAGTTTGAGGGTATTGGTCAGGCGAAACTGAAGAGTTAGTGGTCCTAAAGATCCTTATGACTTGGTGCCTGGCCTTAATTGGTTGGGAGTCATTGGTAGATCCCCGTTACATGGACTTTGGTGAGGTCGAATTCTCAGCATTGCACCCTACAACACAAAGAGTTGTGGAATAAAGTGGGTCTTGATCTATTTAGGTTAGTTAGTGTCCTAGGTGGAGGCAGTAGCTTGGTTGGGGGAGAGTGCAGTTTCGACAGTTTATTGTTGAGAGCGATCAAACAAACTGCCAGGTTTTTGTAGAGTCTACGGTTGATTCACGAGAGGCTCTTTTGATACTCAATTTTGTATGACATTCATTCTCTCAAGATAGTTATTGGGCAGGGCTTTGATGATTCTTACTTAGGGTTAGGCATTACTCATTCACAACCTTTTTGAAATATAATTTTTTGTGAACATAATTTTGATTTTTTTTTTGTATTCTCTCTCTTTCTTCTTCATTTCGTTCTTAAGGAATTTATGATGTGTAGGTTAAGTGTGATTAGTGCTCAAAAAGTAATATTTTTTGAACCTGTTTATTGCGAGGTTTGAGCACTTTTTATTAATGTGTCGGCGTAATTAACGATTTGCACATTAAGGTCCTAACATTCTCGTGCATTTGTGGAAATTTATTTGTAGTTTCTGTTGTTATGACAAAAATTGTTAGTGGATCAAGCACGAAAGAATTCGAGTCAAACTGGCATTACCGTCGGGCGGTTCTTAGTGCTTCTTGCCCTTGCTTGTTCACCATTTTGCCATTGTTCATCCTTGACTTCCTGCTGCCCGTTTTGCCTTTTGGCTCTTTTGATTTCTTCCTTTTTGCCCCCATTGTAATAGTGTTTGCTATATTATTTTTGTAAAGGGGTTTGGCTATAAAAGCCCCAAGACTAGACACTGTTATGGGATCTCTCCCATTAATAAAATTTCTTTTTGGCGGGAAGCTTTCAGCGCTCCCGCCTCTTTTCCTTTTCTCTCATTTTCTCTCATTTTCTTTGGTACAAGGGCGACAGACACCCTCAGGGATAATGACTCGGAGGATGAGCAACTAAAACCCCTTTCCTCTTGGTGGAAATTCTTGGTGCGGGATCTTAAAAATTTCTTGGAGGGTTCATGTTCTTCCACCACGGTACTCCTCAAGTTTTGTGTTCCCTTTCTAACTTTAGGTTATCCCTTGAATCTCTCATTGAATGGCTGTTATTTGGTAAGCTTTAGGGTTCGGTGGATGCTTATTGCTAGATCCTTTAAGGATTCATTCAATTACCCTCTATGACCCATTAGAGGTGAGTCGAGGAGACTTATTTTTCAGCTATCGGTGACCACTTTGGTGCTTTCCGATGAATACCATTTCAAAGGATAATTATTTTGGGTTAGGTTTTATATTTAAATGAAAGTGCAGTTCGGGATGGTATCAAATTAAGTCCTCCCAGCAGAATGACCTGAAACCCTCAGTTGCCCTAGGATCCTAAGCCCAATATCCTGATACTTCAAGGAATTCTATTTTACATTTTATTTTATTTAAATTTCAGTTTTCCAAACATTAAACCCCCTTGTTTTTACCAAAACCTTAAAATCCAAATTTAATTCACCAAATTGAACCTCCTTTGTAAGTCATTTGTGCGAAAACCCATCCTTCGGTTCAACCCTAGGCGCTATCTTTGCAGTAGCTTTGCTCTGACCGGTAGGAGTTTTAAGTTATAAATATTGTTGATTCCGATTACCCTCTTTGTGGCATGAATCATTACGTCTGCATGGTCTGGCAGATGCAGATGGTTTTGTATATTCATTCATGGAGTTTTACCAACGCATATTGCCCTACTGGGTGGTGAGGCATTTGAGATACGGGCCGTTTAGAGAACGTTTATACAACTACCCCTTTACAAGGGAAAATCGAGCCGCCTAAACTTGAATCTTATGGGCCTCGACCCTGCCCATCAGCGGAGTTCTCAGGGCTCGAGGGCGGACTGTGGAGTCATCAGAGGAACATACTTCTTCGATCTCGTTCACCGGTGTGACAATTGTATTCGAAGGCTGGTAATGAGCTAAAGGAGGAACCTTTGTTTCTTTGGTTAGTAGGGATGCAGTCATTGCTGCTAAGGCATTCGCCTTTTTATTTGAACCCGCAGGATATGCTCAGCTTGAGCCACGAAGCTTTCGGTAAACTTAACCGGGCCTTATACTTGGTCATCTTATTTGTAGTCCCAGGTGTTCCGTATTCCTATTTACATATCCTACCACCAGGTAGGGAATCACTTTGTATAATAATCTCTTAGGGGATATGGAGATTGTGAGATACATGCAGGTTAGAGTTATGTAATGCCGTTGTTGGATGCGGGGGAATCCCAGCAGTATAACTTTACTCCTATTCTCTCCGGTTGGGGCTTTAAGTTGAAAGCTAACATCGGCTCCCGTTTTTCCGGAAGCGCCATCCACACTAAGGATCTACCAATCAGCATTACCCGGGTCCGCTTCTTGTTGGGAGATTTATGATAAAAAGTCGGCCAATATATTTCCCTTTATTGCCAAGCGGGTTTATACTCGATACTGAACTCACTTAGCTTAATAGCCCACTAGGTTATCCTTCGCGACAAGTCGGGTTTATGTATGGTGCTTCACAAGGGAAGATTGGTCAGCACGACGATAGGGTGTGCTTGGAAGTAAGGGCGGAGTTTTTTAGCCGCCATACGGAGAGCCAGCACCACTTTCTCGAGACGGGTATATCGAGTTTCTGCCTCAGATAGGGATTTGCTTACGAAGAACACTGGTTTATGTTTCCGGTTTTCATCTTGTTTAAACAAAGCTGCACTCACTGAGACATCTGAAACTGCTAGGTAAAGATAAAGCGTATCACTTACGCCCGGGGCTAACTAGGGTGGTAGTTCCCGGTGGGAATCTTTGTAATTTCCATGAAAGCCTGGTTGCATTCCTTATTCCAACCGATCAGTTTGGCTCCCTTTAGAGTGGTGAAAAACAATATTAATTGGTTTGTGAAACGAGATATGAATCGTCCGAGAGCCACCAGCCGGCCAGTCAATTGTTGCACTCCTTTTTTGGAGGTAGGAGCTTGAGATTCTATAGTAGCTCTGAGTTGAATAAGATTGGCCTCTATGCCTCTCTACGTTACCATAGAAGCCCTAAAAACTTACGAACTGATTTACGACGCACATTTTAAGGGTTGAGGTTTCGCTGCCATACGTGCGCAGCAACTCAAAGGTTTCTTGCAGGTGTTTCGTGTGATTAGGGAATTCTTTGGATTTGATAAGCATATCGTCGAAGTAGACTTCCATGGTCTTGCCCATCAATGGTCGAAACATCTTGGTCACTAGCCTTTGATAGGTCACTAGGCTCTGATAGGTCACTCCGACATTCTTTAAGCCAAAAGGCATTACATTGTAGCAGTATAACCCGTGCGGTGTAATGAAAGTCATTAACTTTGTATTAGGTGGGTGCATAGGAATCTGGTGGTACCCATAGAAAGTGTCTAAAGATGATAGCATCCCATGCCCGATTGAGGCATTAATAATTTGATCTATACGTAGCAAGGGAAAGCTATCTTTCGGGCATGCTTTGTTGAGGTCCGTGTAGTCTACACATCCTCTCCACTTACTGTCCTTCTCTAGAACCACCACCACATTGGCCAGTCATTCTGGGTATTTTACCTCTATGATAAAACCTGCTCTCAGAAGATTGTCCACCTTTGCCTGAATAATCTGATGGCAATTCAGGTGGAAACGCCTCACTTTCCATCTTACTAGTTTCATCGCGGGGATAATATTTAGCTTGTGAGAGGCTAGCATCGGGTCTCAGATCATATCCGAGTGATTCCAGGTGAACACGTCTATGTTTCTTAGCAATACTCTTTTTAACTGCTCTTTTTCTTCGTTGGATAGCAACGAACGAACGTATGTTAACTTCTCCAATCCATTCAGCATCACTGACTCCAAGGGATCCACGGCTAATGGGTCCTTATCTTTTGCCCTAACTTAAGCAGCGAATTGTGGTTGCTATGCGAGGGTGTGATCTTTGAGGGGAGGACTCCGCAGGCTCTTCTCACGTTTCTGATTTCCTTATGGATGGCGATAACCTTTGCCCGTGCGTAGTGACCTTAGGAGATCGACCTGCCCCACGTTGGTCAAATAAATGACCGTCTGGTGATATGTTGAAGGGATGACCTTCATCGAGTGTAGCTAGGTTCGGCCTACTATGGCATTGTAAGGCCCTAAGTCTTCGACGATTGAGAACAAAACCTGCTGGGTGACTGGTCCTGCTTGTACAGGGAGCGTGACATCTCCTAGTGTCGTGGTTGTTACGCCGTTGAAGCCAGAGAAGATTTGCTCGGCTGAGTTCAACATTCCTGAGGAAAGCTTCATCTAATTGAAGGCTGGTAGCTGCCACAAGTCTGTCGCGTTGCCAAGATCTACCAGCACCCTGTGCACATCAAAACCACTAATGCATAGGGTGAGTACCAGTGCATCATAATGGAGCATAACGACCCTATTCAGGTTTAATGGAGGAAAGGATATGGGGCCATCTATTGGCTTGGTTTCTTCCGCAGCTTCAGTGTGGATAGCATTTACCGGACCTTGATTGTCGCTCTCGAGGCTTTTACGTTGGGCGCTTGATTGATACAAGTCATTAGGTGGGCCTCCCAGTATATAGTTTATGACTAGTCTGGATTCTGACGAGACGGCCGTGCCGGTTGTAATTCTGTTTGCTGGTGGCTTAGATTTCGCCCCGCGGTCAACTTCCCTGACATACCTTTTGAGGTGACTTGCTTTGATTAGTCTTTTCACTAGGAACTATAGGCTTCGGTACCTATTGGTCTAGTTCCCATGATATTTATGATAATCGCACCGTATGGATGAGTTTCTCTAAGAGGGATATGCCTGGATCGGAGTAAGCCACTTGAAATACGGCAGAGTCGCGAATAAAGAGGCGGCCGGCCTCGTATGAGATGTTGAAGTGGCTGGGGCTCTCTCTTTTTATGTAGCGATCCGCGGGATTGCTTTCGGTATTTGCTTCGACCTTCCTTGGACTTAGATGGCTTCTTCCCCTCTGGCTTGTTTCTATAAGTCGGCTTGCTTGTGATCATGATGGTTGTGTGTTCTTGAGTAATCGTATCTTCGCGATTGAGTACCTATGCACTTTGCTGTATAAGCTCTTTCCATTTCGCGGCGAATTAAAAGGCCGGTGAGTGGATGGCAGAAGCTTCTCTGAGTTTTGAAGGAATTGCATCAATGCTATAAGCCCCTCTACCTCTTTGAATGACACCCGAACCTTTAGCGTGAAGTCTCGTATGGATTCCTCTTCACGCCTTATAATGGTATCTGAGAGCTAATGTTCCTGTGCTTATCGTCTTGAACAAGATCTTTGGGAGATGCATCGAAGCTTATTGAGACGGAGTTTATTGAATTATGCGGGAGCTTGTGGAACTAGGCTAGCATAGGCCCTTCCAGACTAGTCGAGAATATTTTGCACAACAGACGGTCGTTGCTGGCGTTCAGCGTCATTGCCTGATTATAATGGAGCATGTGATCATAAGGGTCATTAGAGTCATCGAAAATGGTAAAAGTTGGTATGACAAATCATTGGGGCGGCTCGTAATTTAGAACGTGTTGCCTTAGGGGCGAAAAGAGCATGTCGTCAGGCCCTCGAATCAAGGCAGGCTGTGTATAAAATGTCGGCCCTGCACTGAAGGCGGGATGCATGGGTGGCATCGTGTCATCGAGTAATACTGATGCGTTTAGGGGGGCTTGAAGCGGTTGGTTTTGCCTTATGTCAGCTTGCTCCCTAGCTCGGCGGGGAGTGTCACTGATGGCATCACTGAGGGTAGGGCGATGCGAGCGCTTCCCTCATGATTTGGCCCTTATGCTGCCCCAAGCATTCCTTCATGGCGGAGAACTTGTGGATGGGGACCTCCCAGAGGACAATTCATCATCTACTGGGGCATTACCTTCACCGAAAATAATGGGCTCTTTGCCTTTATTGCGGGCTATTGGATGTTCATCACGATCACCATCTCGTACATCCTTTCCAAGGTTGCGACTTTCCTCTACTTGGGCCCGTAACTGATCATTCTCATGTTGCAAACGTTTAGTGTGAGCTTGTAACTCCTGCATCTGTCTCACCTGCTCCTCCTACTTCCTCTCTATCTCCTGACGCTAACGGAGGAACTGATTTTCAGGTGTTTGATGCATTGGATTGTTTGACATTGCGACTGCTTCAGGTAGATTGGATGTGGAAGGGGGAGTCGAAAGAGTTACGGAACGAGGGGCTGGCAGAATCGTTGGAAACCCAGAGCCCTTGCAGTTCGTCATCGGGACTTTTTGTTGGCCCTACGAGGGCGACGCAATTTGTTAGGACTTTGATCGTCGGCGGATCCCTTTGACGTCAAGTTGTAGGGGACTTGATCATGATTCCACGAGCATCAATGATTACAACAATACCTCGATTCTCCGAGCTTCCTTTTGCAAACCTATAAAAGAAGCGATCCGGTGACGGTGTTGACCTAAATCTCAGATGATTAAGTCAACAAAAATATGAGAGGGAGAAGAGAATGGAATGAATTGGGGTGTACCTTCTCCTGAGTGGGGATCTTTCTTATTATCACGATGATTTTCAGAATCTCCCTCCTAACTCAGGGAAGGAATCTCTCCCATTTTACAGGGATAATCTTAACACCATATCAACGACTTATTCTTCCTTATCAGGGATTATCCTTTCCTTATCCAGGATTATCTCTTCGAGGAGTTAGGGATTCAGAAGTTGGAAAATTTGCTGATAATATCTCTCTTATGGATTTTCCGCTTTTAGGTGCTTATTCGTAACAAACTTTCCATATGTGATAGAATTATCATATGGGGTAGAATGGCCGGCTGGCCAACTTGAAGTCCTAGATGGACAGCCTTAAGAAAACCTTGGAAGAGTTTGACTTTACTTTCCCAGGCGGCCTCTTTAGGCTCTCCCGTCTGAGAAGTGTTTGCCTGGTCTTGGTAAGGCGAGTGGAATCGGGCCCAAACGGGTCCCGGGCCCATCGAGTAGCGGATCTTAAAGATCATGGTACTCACAATCACTTTTCATATCTTCGATAGTGCAAAGTGGTTAATTTTAATATCTTTAAATTTATTTTTATTTTCTTTCTGCTCTTCTTTCATTATACTTTTCTTCTTTATTTTCTTTTCTCTACATTTCCCTGAAAGTCTCAAATTAAACATAAATCTAGAATTGCAACCGATAGAAAATATAAATGAAATCTAAAGAATGAATTAATAAACCAAAAATTGAGTATGATAAAACTCATAAAGCTGAGAGTTTTATATACATAATAAGGTCATAATAAGGTTAGGAATCAGTGATTCCGCACACTTGTTTTGGTTTAATCTCTTTCTTCTTCTTCAGAGGGGCCTTCATTAGATTCCTCTGAAGGCTTCAAGAACCACCTATTGAGACGTTCTGATGTTTTTCTAACCTGTGATAAGAAGAAATGATGTTTTGTTATAAAATAATAAATTCTTTTGTTATAGTAAACAGAATTTGTTACTAGACAACACCATTTTTTTTCTCTTTCATCTACCTGCTCATTCCAATCAGTTCTCCCATGTCATATAAGTTATCATTCCTTTTCTAACTCCACATATCATTCAATCCACATACCCTATAAAAATCAATGAAGAAATTGTCTCATGATACTCTAGAATCTAGAAACTTCGTAGAATAAATCATATATTTTTCCCCATAGAAAATATTATTATTATTATTATTTTGAATACACTATAGTTTTAAGATAGTAAACTGTTTTATTCCTGGACTCGAACTTGGAACCCCCGTCCCTATTTCCTTATGCCAGTTTTAATGGTGAATGTTCTACCATTTGAAATAGACATGATTGATGGCCCCCTTAGAAAATATTATTAATACCGAGAAAATTGATTTTTCATTGCCCATGCATGCATTGGGACATCTTAAATGCCATCTTTATAGATATTGCATTGGGACATCTTAAATGCCATCTTTATAGATATAAATACTTAGAATTAAGGAAAACACTCAAACTGAACCCTAGACACTCCTTATATATAACCCTTAGAAATAATATTAGCCTCTATAAAAATGAATCGCTAATAGGCTATTTTTAATTATTAATTTTATACAATATTAAATCTAATTAAGTGTCATTGAGACATGACTTAAGTGATAAAAAGGTGGGATGGGCATACGAGAGAACTCATGATCGAATTAATCATTATAAGAACAAAATACTCAAACATAATATGCAAAAATAAATAGAAGTCTAAAAAAAAATCTAATTAAGCATGGATTTTGCCATTGCCAATTAATCTCGGAAATCAGCCTCTTACCTTAACAGAAAGATCGGCCACGTAGCCGAGCAAAACTCCCAATGGAACTCAATGATATAATAGCTACCAACATTTATATATACCAGCCATGACTTGCCAACCAGCTCTACGGCCACCCAGTGGGAAAATTTAACAGAGAAAATTACTTAGTGTTAACTATTAAGATAAATCTCTTGACTTGACAAGTTTTAAATGCAACCATCAAAGAATAAGAATTAAGGGCTCGATTAATTCATTGTTTTGAAAGCGTTTTTGATGCTTTCGAACGAGGAGGAATAAGAGCGATGCGAGAATCTTCATGAAAACCACCCGAGAATACAAGCATTTAAATTAGGAGAGCAAAAAACAATTTTGTTTGAAACAAACCGTAAGTTTACCTCAGCAAAAAAAAACTTGCACATTAGTACAGGTTGAATACTATTAAGCAAGATTGAGAAAGCTAGAAGGACAGAGAGACTTGAAACAGCTTCTGCTACTTCTTCATTGCTCGTAAACAAATATGCAATATCACGGTCGAAGACTAGACATAAAATCCAGAAGAATACTCCAACACCAATTGAAGTACTTAAAATGTACTTAATAGCAAATTTTGCGGCTCTAGCATTTCCTTTTCCTAGCTCGTTCGATACTCGTACACTAATTAAGCAAACATGAAGGTAATTAATTTTTATTTAGAAGGGAATAATTAGTAATTCCATCGCTTGAGGAAGTAGGAGTGTAGGGTAATAGAAGACAAACCTAGTGGCACCCAGGAAGCCAATGGTTAACATAAGTTCCCATGTATTGATATTGAGACTGCAAGGTGCTTAAATATTATAATTCCTTTAATAAAGAGAGTAATGTTAGATACATAAAATATGAAGAAATTAGTGGTTTAAGACCTTGCAAATGGAGAGGCAGATATGGAAATTGTTTGCATTTGCAAATATCCAATAATAATAGTAAAATAGCATTGTACCACAATTGTAAGCTGTTGAATAGTAGAAAAATAGTGTATTTGAGAGTTTGTTATGAATATCAAGTTGTACTAAGAATGACTATTTAATGATGAATATGAACATATATTAGGAATGTCACATATTAGCTCAAAATATGATTGAGATTTTTTGCTCTACAAACAATGAATTTTGAATTTTCTAAGTACATTCCCAAGATTAAATGTTTTCTGCATAACATTAGCCTAGATGGGAGTCTTCATATGAGGAGTCCATGTTCTTTTCTTCTTTTTTTTTCTTTTTTTTTAATATTTAGAAAACTTATTCATCGAAGGAAGTCCTAGAAATTAGAAGAAAAAACACCTTCTTTATATATATATATATATATATATATATATATATATATATATATATAAAGATAAAATGAGGTTTGAGACATTTTAAGACGAGATGAAGTAAACATCTAAAGGTACCAGCAGATCTAGCTAGGTGAACCCTTGAGTATAGACTAAAAGATGAGCCTTTCTCGTATCTTTCGTAAAGGTGAAATTTGTAATAGGTTTTGATCATTTTTTCCAGGAAATCCCCAATGAAAAATATAAACTATTCCTTTTTTTTTTTTTTCTATTGAATCGATCATAACCGATATTAGACAGCTAGAACTAATGTTTCTATCATGCATATAAAAATGTGCATGATAATACCTTTCCTTTCCTATCACCTTTTAGAAATTGTCTTTGATATATTTATATTGTTATATATTGACAATATAACCTTCTTGGATTTTTGTACTCACTTGAGATCATCTTCATATGTGTAAACTCAATAATGATATCCTTCTCATAAGAACATAATATAGAACTGATAGCAAGAAGACTACATTTATTAGTACAATATTCACTTGGAAGCATTGCAAAATGAATTTATACCCTTAAAATAATATCTAGTTTATAAAACAAGGGAAAATTGCATAAAAAATACTGAACTTTCAAGTTTTTTACATATTAAGTTTGAACTTTGAAAATAACATAAAAACCTTGAACTTTGATTTTTTTTTTTTTATTGCAAATGGAGGCCAGATTCTGGTTGTTGACACTCCATTGCAATATATAAAAACAAATTTCAGAGTTTTTTATGTTATTTTCAAAGTTCCAAATATGAAAAAAAACTTAATTCAAGTTTTATGCTGTTTTCCCCAAAAACAAAGCATATAACTGCCAAAAGAAATATGATATAGCAAGTAATAAACTAAAATATATGTGATTAGTAGTTACCAAAGCATCACACCAGATGATATTGAGAGCTTTACAACAGGCAATAGATCAATGAAGGCTGCAGTTGTGAATCCTTTCCATGTTTTAGGGCACCAACCTCCAAACACATACACAAATACCCCGACAACCATCGACCAATTCGATATGTTCAACGCAATCATCGCTCCATGAATCCCAAACTTTAATACGCTTACAAAGATCCAAGATAAGAACACATGAAGCACAAATGAGAAAGCAGATAGCCATCCCACAATCATGTTCTTGAGCTGAGCTTGTAAATACATTTGGATGCTCCTACTAAAAACCATACAGTAGAGATATGGAAGGAACCATAGAGAAATATTTCGGGTAGCTATAGCTATCTCCTCTTCTTGACCATGTAGTTTGAATATGGGAGTTGAAAAGATAAAGAGAGGAGTAGTAATTGTTGCAGTAGTAGAATCGACTATCCATGAGCGTTGCAAGTATATTCCTAACATATGGTATTACTTTGCTCAAAGGCTTGTATACAAAGAGTTTCAGTTGCACTAGACATGCCTACCTATGAAAAGAAAGAAGAAAGAAAAATAAAAGTGAAGGTATTCAATTAAGATGTTTATTAATTAATATCTAATTTATTGTTTATAGCAAAAATGTTTAGAAGTTAGATTC
This sequence comes from Tetrastigma voinierianum, assembly GCA_016808115.1. Classification (NCBI taxonomy): domain Eukaryota; kingdom Viridiplantae; phylum Streptophyta; class Magnoliopsida; order Vitales; family Vitaceae; genus Tetrastigma; species Tetrastigma voinierianum. Next base: position 102,004 of record JAEQBH010007286.1, on the reverse strand, counting down.
ACGTTAGAACACATATATTATTGCAAACAAAGGTCTCATTAACTTAATAATCCTAGTTTCTAGGGAAAATGACATAAAAATCCTTGAACTTTGATTTTTTGTTACAAATGGAGGCCATATTCCGATACAGATTCGGGTTGTTGAGACTCTATTTGGAATAAAAAATCAAAGTTCAAGGTTTTTATGTTATTTTCAAAGTTCTCGCTTAATATGCAAAAAAGTTGAAAGTTTAGGGTTTTTATGCTATTTTCCTAGTTTCTATGTATACGTATGTTTATATGAGTGAACACACTTAAAAGCATATACCAATTTACTTTTCATCTCTTACAAATAAGATCTCCTAATTTACGGTTTTCAAGTCATATGATGGTAATTAGGATATAAGTTTTATGGAATTGAATTTTCATTCCTTTCTTATACAAAGATCATCTCAAAAGAATATTCCATCCTATTTTCTTTTCTTGAAGGTATTGAGCATCATGAGCCACAAGCACAAAAAATACTTGAAACAAAAGGTATATGAGGCTTGAATTCAAACTTTCACCTATAATATAGGCATGATAAGATCAATGAATTCAAACATAACGGTCTTGTATAAATCAAATATGCAACAATACTCATTCCTTTAGCCCATAACATCTTTGATAGTTTTGCATGAACTCTCATGCTCCTAGTATATTCATTTAGGTCCTATCATCCTTTATAATTGTTGGGAAACTTTATGGACTAATCCCTTTACATTGGTATGATATTGTTCACTTTTGAGCTTCTTCCAAAAGGTCATACCAATAAGATATTATCCATACTTATAAACTCATGATCCTCCTTATTTCTAATCGATGTGGGACTTTGCCTGCACAGCCAACCAGTGATGGAGCCAGAGAATTAACTCAGGGGTCGGGCATTGATAGGTTAGAGGGCATTGTAGTATAATGGTAAGGGAGATACCTCTTAAACCAATGGTTAGGGGTTTCAAACCCTAAGGAAGCAATATTTTGCCAAAATTTCGAGGGGGGACTGGCTCCGCTATTACCCAACAATTATTCCCTCGAACAAAGTTCATGTGCTCTCTGAAATCCAAGATTTCTTTGTAGTATTGAGTTAGAGCACATGCCACATTATAAAACACCATCTACAAGGTTCACCGCGTCATTTTGTTGAGCAGCCTGCAATTGAGCTTGAGCTTGATGGCGATGTCGCTTGTTGGGAAACCTCATGGACCCTTCACTCCACATTGGATAATGTGGGAATTAGAAGATCCAACCATCAAGAATTTAGGTTATTAATTTAAACCATTAATTTTATGGTATTTACCACTGGGAATGTATGCGACCGTTTAAATATTATAACAAGTATTATTTAGGTATGACTTTGCCAATCTATAATAATTGTTAGTAAGCAATTAGGAGGCAATGTCAATCTTCATGAAATTAAACAGAGATTTGGGTGGTAATGTCAAACCACAAAAAATAAAATAAATAGAAAATGAAACACCAATTTCACGTGGCGAAACCCTCAAAATGAGGGAAACATCCATGAAACAAATTCGAGAGTAGAATTGATTATGTGATAAATTGATACAAAATATTACTCAAGTGTTGCCCTTGAGTTTTACAAACCTTGGATATGATCACAATCATCGTAATTTTATCATTTAGTACACTTTACGAGGAGTACTATTTTTCTTACTCACTCTATGATGATATCCCGGATATTTTTCTACTCTCTATGGTTGAAAAACAACCCCCATACTGAACTCTTTGTGGTTAATTTCGGCTTCTTTTAACTTATATATACCATTGCCAACCATTTGTTGGAAACTTTACGAATTATCCGTAGCGTTGATATGATATTGTCGCATGAATATAAGTCCTTATGATTTTATTTTTGGGTTTCTTCTTTAAAAGACCTTCATTCCTAATTGATGTGGGACTTTGGACGCAAATCCAACACCCATCTTCCTAATGTGCCTACTTACAGGCAGGGATTACAAGACCACAAAATTCTGCAGGACGCCGAAAAATGGGCTGCCACAAATCTTAGGCGGTGACAATCTTTGACAAGAGAAAAGAAGGCAGTGCGAACGGCAGCATGCAAAATAAGGAAAAAAAAAGAAAGGGAAGGAAGGGTGCGATTCCTTGACTTTCCTGTCTCCTTTTCATTTTTCAAATGATGGACCCCACATTTACCATTGAGATTATAATCAAACCTACCATAAATCTGTTCATATTTTATGCTATTTTCCATTAATAAATCCTTGCCTCAAACTAATTCTCCTCAAGGTTTTCATCTTCACGGTAGTACCCATTGTCTTATTAGTTGAGCTATCACTTAGCTCCTCGATCATCTACGGAAGTTTATTCCTCACATGAATTAACTCCTTTCAAGTCATTCCTTCCATTTTTCAACTTCATCAAATTTCATTCATCTTTACATATTAAGAATAAACTTCAAAAGAATAACTTAAAATCAAGATGCTACCCATCTATAAATGCTAGTTACTTGTACTTACAATTTAGAAAGAAAAAGAGATTTAGCAAACTTTAAAGCGGTTAGGTTGATCATAAAATAACGAAATAATAGTTTCATCAACTCTTGCTTTTCTTATCAAATTAGCAATATAATAGTTTCATTGACTCTTGTTTTTCTTATCAAATTTCCTCCATTTAGTATTGTTGGGAAGTCTTATGAAAGTACCCATCTCTATATATTGGTACAATATTATCCACTTTAAGATTGAGGCCCTCGTGATTTTGTTTTTGAGCTTTTGATCACAAAAGGCATCATACCAATTGGATACTGTCAATTTTTATTAACTCATAATCTTTTATATTTTTGACTAATATGAGATTTTGGATGAACATCCAACAAGTATAATTATAAATAAGTCATTAATAAGATAGCAAGCACACATACAAAATTTGTAAAGAGTTTTGTGATATTTGCAACAATAGGGTAGAAAATAAAATGGAAAGAATAAGCTATAAATAAACATGCAACTATGCTACAATAAAAATATATAAGTGCATATGTAGGATAAGAAAGAGCTTACCAATATCCCAGTCACGAAGCGTATAAGGATGGTTTGTACAAGTGCATATGCCGCAAGATCAAGCTGACTAATACGACCAATAAATAACTGCGTCACAACCAAAGTTCCAAAAGATGTTACCCTAAACAATATAGAAGGAAATGCAATCCTCCATGTCTTCTTCGATTCTTCCCAAATTTTTGCTCTCAAATCTCTTCCACCTTCTGCTTCTGAACCGAGAAGCCGTTCTTCGGTATCATTATCCATCGTTCTTCCTAATTTCATAAGATCGTTGAAAGAAGATAGATAATTAGATAGAACTGAGCCTCAAAATTATTTGATAACTTCATAAATTAACCAAAGGCGTATTTATTTGAAAAAAATGAACATAATTGCACTCTCCCTCAGTCTAAAAACTATATACAGCATCTGGGTCATCAAGAAAATGTCATTTTCAGCACAATTTTTTTCCTGTAAAAAATCCAACAAAAGGAGAAGGAATTGAACTATGTAAACTCCTGGAAAAAATGGTACTAAAGAGAGACACTAACAGAAAAATTTTCAGTTCCAAGCTTGCCAAATGCATGTTTATTTGTAAAATCAAATTTACTCACTCGTCCTCTTTCCAAAATCTATATTCACCAAAATCCGCTTTTGAAATTATTTTCTTCACAAATCCAATAAATTAATGGATAGAAACTGACAGTACTTTCTTGCAAAATGGAACTCAAGAGTGACATTGACTGCAAGAGTTCTGTTTTTTTTTTTTTTTCCCTTTTTCTTTTATCCTTAGATTCCAGCTGGCCAAATATACACAGTCTGGATCATCCAGACCATATGATTAGTTTTGAACAAAATTTCTTTAATAAATCAAAGCAAAAAAAAAAAAAAAAAAAGTGGCCAAATATACATTCCACCTAATGTTATAGCTAGATATATATGCAATCCTTCTCACCTCTATTAATTATGTGCCTGGTGCAAACTTGAACTATCTCCTTCCAAAGCCCCAGAAGATTTTGCTTATGGAGAATTAATGAGTAGGAAATCTAGAGAGAATTAAGAAAGGAAAATCAGTAACAAAAAGCAACAAGCTAGGAAGGAGAAGAAAGGAAAAGATAGCCAGCAAAGAGGGAAATGTAAATGATAGGATTGTCTGAGACTCTGAAATCTTCCTTCTTACCTACCCCTCCAATATGTGATCTTCTACACCCAAAATCAGTGGGTCAATATATATATATATATATACTTTGTATTATGTTCTATTCCTATTCCTCACAAATTTGTTTTCATTGGGACTTGCTAGACTCTCTTCTCCCTATGTAGGCTATAAACCACTTGAGATAAATCTTATTGATATGTTTGTCTTTTTGTTAAGAAACCAAATAATAAGTTGAGGTATTTTATAATTTTGTCGTATCATTGGTTATTATAAATATCCTGTAATCCTATTTAGATATAATGAAAGTTTAAGCTATTATGGATGTGTAAGCACACTTATTTTATTTCTTTGACGTCGAACAACCAAAATTTTCATTTTTTCTTTCTCTGATTTTATTACTATTTGCTACACGAAACACAAACCTTGAATCCTCGAAGCCTCTATTATAGAATAACTAGCGAAGAATTAATAATTTTTCCTCAAACCGGAAGACCAGCCTTCTTGACTATTAGCTGCAAGACATCTACACAAATAAATAAATCGAGATTGTTAGTTCATGGAGATCGTCGGTTTCCTCCAAGTCAACCGTGTATTTATATATATATATATATATATATATATATATATATATATATATATATATATATAATATACCATATCGTATCATATCATATCACCAGTTCTATGATTTCCATGGCATTTTCTATTTCCTAGGTATGCTGATAGCTGTAAGGATAGGGTGGTCATTGAGTACCATTAAAAATAAAATTTCATGCGTAAAGATACGTCATTTGAAGTTGTAATCCGTGTATCTCATACACAGTTGAATATTATAATTTTTTTGTATTTTATTATTAGATATTAAATATAATGTTATTTAATGAAATACCTAATCTCATACACATTTGAATATTATAATTTTTTTGTATTTTATTATTAGATATTAAATATAATGTGTTATTTAATGAAATACCTAACATTTATTAAAAATAATAAAATCTTTCCCACTATCAAACACTCTCATTATTATTCTAATATAAAAAAAATACCAAGTTAATATGAAAAAAATATATATATATATAGAGGAATTATGTTTACATGGATTGCAATGAAGATAAAGTAAAAAAGGAACTCCAAAATTCTTCCCAAATGCACTAGTGCACTAACCATATGTATTCGGACAAAAACATCCCTTAGATGTTCATTATGTGGATAAAACACCTTCTTTCTTGCTTATTGTAATAGACATTAAAGTACTTTTTAGATATAACGAGCAATTAAGCAACATTTTATAAGTTTTTATTAAATGAAAGAACATGTATCGCCAAGTCTTATTTAATAAGTTATTTATGTTTGGATCGTGTTTTAAAAAGACATCGTCATTTAAAAGGTGTTTGGACATTCACTAAATATGAACTATAATATTAAAATGAATGAAAAACAAATTATAAACATATAAAATTGAAGTGTTTAGATAAATAAGCACTTGTCATAGCTAAAAAAAACTAAAGCTAAGAACTAAATTAATATTATATATATATATATATATATATATATATATATACTATATATATATATATATATATATATATATATATATATATATATATATATATACACATGAAACCATGATAAAAAAAATAAAAAATAAGTAAAGATTCATTATATATTGAAAATATTTATCATTCACTTGTAATCTCTTGTATAAAAAATAACTAATGAACCATAATCTTCTCTTCAATTTTGTTTCATATGCTTTAAAGAAATTATAAAAACTAAAATATTATAGGTTTTTTTTTCATTAAAATCATTAATTTTGGTGCTTTCTATAAATTGGAACGTAATGTATCATGTACTCATGATAGTTATTTAAAGCATGTAGCAGAATCGTGGAGCGCAAAGCCTCTTGAGGCTATGAGGTGGAAGACACACTTGAGAAGGCGGGTTTTTAAGTGATGTCTGTTTCTATAATATAAATAAAAATTATATATCTCATTTAAAAATTATTTTATCTAATAATAAAATACAATAAAGGAAATTACATCAAACATCACTAGTGTTTCCCATCATCACAAACATTTTCAAAACAAAATAACAAGTAAAAATAACAAACACCATTAGTGTTTCCTATCATCACAAAAAATTTAAATTCCAAAATAAAATAAACACTCATGCATCAAATTCTAAATAAAGAAAATCATCATCAATATCAATTTTCTCACAATCAATAGAATTTTTTTTCTATTTTTTAATTATATGTCACAATTTTGTCATATTTTTTAATAATTTTTTATCTATTTTTTACATAATTTTTTGGAAAGTTGTTTTATATTTTTTTCATTAGTTTTTAGAATGACATTTTTGTCATTAAGATGACCAGTTTTAGTCTTCCGTATAAGCTTTTTTTAGTTTTTTTTTTTTTATAAACTTCTCCATAAAACTTATTAAAATAAGCTAAAAATGACTTATAAAAGAGCCATATAGTCAGTGTAATATAATTCTACTTGAAGATATTCTACATTATGCGGTTAAACACAATTCCCAAAAAAGGGCCATAAAAGGGCAAGAAACGACGAACGAAAAACAGCCATCCAAAATATATCTGGAAATTTTTCTTTGTTTTTAAATAGAAGAAAATAAAAATAAAAAAAAATAAAAAAATTGATTTTCTTTTTCCCTTTTTACTTTTGTTAAAGTTAATATTGAAATGATGTAAAATGGTATATAATTCAAATCTAATGTTTTAAAAATTGATTGGCCAACGAATTGGAAATATTATTAGTCAATGGTAGAATTAACAATTGAATGAGATCAAATTGCTTATGAGGGTCCGTTATAAATATATAATTTGTATTTTATTAAAATTAAAAATAATTTTTATTCAATTTTTTTAAATAATTTTAAAATTTGTAAATATGTAATATTAAAGTCAATAATATTTGTTTTTATATTTTACATTAATATAGCAATATATATATATATATATATATATATATATATATATATATATATATATATATATATATATATATATATGTATATATATATATAAAACAATATTTCTATTTTAATTTTTTCTTTTTCAAACTTTATATATAAGAACCAATAGGTGCTAGGTTTGTGGAGCATGCTTTCCTTGAATCCTTGGTTACAGGTTCCAAGCCTCAGGTCATTTAGCCGATTTGAATTTTCTTTAATCATCTATCATCTTTGTCCCACATCAGGAAAAAAAAAACTTAAAATCTTCAATTCTCATTTATTTATTTCAAAAGTGGTCAGGGGTCATGGGTTTGTCCCACATCAATATTTCATTCACAAGTGGTAGCGAGACATGGAAATTTTGGCTTAATATATAATAATAAGAAATAACATTATTATTATTATTATAAAAAATATATTTATTTCTTTTGTTTATAGCTATCGCTTTTAGTTATAATATAGTAAATCATTAAAATTTAGAGTAGAACCGAAAAACTCATACATAACTATGCATATCTATTTAAACGTTAATAAGCCCAAATTCGCATGATGGGCATTATAAAAAAAAATGTTAAATGCACGAAAATTAAGTTCAAGTTTAAATAAGTTATGAAGTCAAACAAGTTGTTATTGTGGGAGTGAATATCCCAATGATCATATATATATATATATACAAATGCATGACAATAAGTTACCACAAAGCATTAACCAACATTTGTAATGATTTTAAAGGATCATTTTCATTGTCAAATAATCAAAATATTAAGCAAAAAGATAGTGATATCTTTCATTAATTTTTATTTTTCCACAATTGGCGTGGGAGCTCCCCCATTTGTGTTCTGAAGACTCCAAGAACCACTTTCCCAGACGTTCTGATGCTTTCTCAACCTACAAGAAGAGCCAGTTTGTTATTAAATAATACATATATAACCCTAAATTTGCCCATCATCCAGTGCGTGGTATAGCAGCTCGGCGTTTTGAATAAGCGAGGGGTATAAGGTGGGAGGGGGTCCGAGTTCAGTCGCCAGACAGGTTCTTATATTGTAGCTTAAAGTGTTTAATTTGTAACAAAAAACATTGAATTTGTGAATGCGATGTTTCCCATGTTTTTCACGAAAATAACTGATTTTGGATAAAAATGCGCTTTTCTATTTCATGTATTTACACTGTATCTTAAAAGAAGGGATTCTTTTTGCAAGAAAATAAGAATGACATTTCTGTTTAAAATTAGGCCAAAAATTGATGGAGCATGAAATTTCTAAAATTGGGTTTTCAAAAGGTCTTTTAATCAAATCACCCCTAGTTCTATGATGGGATTTGAATAAGGAAAGTCAAAATTTATAAATGAATAAATAAAGTAAGAAAAAGAAGTGAAGAAGTAGAAAACAGTTTGCAGTTTTGGTTGAAAAGATTGAGAGTTTAGTATGTAACCTTAGAGGTAGTAAAAAAATTTGATTTCTCTTTCCTAGGAATAAGGTGCATAAATACCTTTGACTTTTAGCCGAATATCCAATTTAACCCCTGAATTTTTTTTTCAATCCACAAGTGCCCCCAACTTTAACCCCGTAGCTCATCCATACCCTTGTCATCATGGATTTATATAGATGAACAAACGGGAGCTATCCATGTAACACTCCATTTTAATGACGTTTTAACGCTCATTTGTCCATCTATGATAGTAGGGGCATGCACGAGTTACGGCGCTTAACGTCGAGAGCACCCGTGGACCCAAAAAAAAAAAAAAACTCAAGGGCTAAATTGGACATACGGGTATAGGTCAGGGACATTTATGCATCTTATCATTTTCCTCGTAGCATTTATATATATGTTTTGATTTTTCCAACCAAAATTATATAGAGCTTCTGCATATATACTCCAACATTCTACAATAATAATCTTTACCTCAGCACCCCAATTAGTTCTCCATGTGATACAGATAAGTGCAAGAGTTTGTATGCCCACTCCACACAGCATTCCAATCCACATACCCTTTAGAAACAAAGAAAAATTCTGCTTAAGTACCTGGTATACATAGAACCCTATGGCCTGTTTGATTCCTCCTTTTAAAAACCGTTCTTAAAAACAGTTTTTGAAAACATAGACAACACCAAAAATGGTGATATCTGAATATTGCTCTTGTTATCTGGATTCAGTGTTTTTTGTGTTCTTTAGAACAAAAAAAGGGAACCAAACATGTTTTAATGTTTCTTTGTTCTCTTGTTTTTTTTAGAACAAAATAGTTCTGAAAATAGGAGCCAAAACATAACTCTCTACTTTCTACTCCATAGAATTGCATTATAAAGTAGTGTGCCCATCACAAATAAAATCAGGTTAATTATTATGGATGAACTTCAGAATCTATCATTGGTAGCTGCCATTACTACTCTATATAACCTGACATGTAAAAATTCAAAGTATGAAATTTAGACATGAATCTACTTACCCTAACTGAAAGATCAGCAACATATGCAAGCAATGCTCCAAAAGGAACCCTGATCACGTAATAACAACCGAGATTGACTAATGCAACCAAGCTTTGCCAACCAGCACCTACAGCTCCTCCTGCAGAGAAGAAACTATAGATGAAAAAAGAACTCGAGAAGTACTTATATTTGTAAGAAAGAGGCATGTTTTCTAGTGATTTTTTAGAATCAAGATGGAGTTCTTTTAATAAATATATTGACTGTAAGCAATATGGAAACAATAGCTAATATTGTTAATATTAGGAAGGAAATACTTGCCTAAAAGCAGGCTGAAGCACGGCTATTAAACAAGATCGAGAAAGCAAGGAGGATGGAGAGACTTGACACGGTTTCAGCTACTTTGTCATTGCTCGTAAACAAGTATGCGATTTCATGACAAAAGGCCAGGCAAAGAATCCAGAAGAATACTCCGATAACAGTCGAAGTACTTAGGATGAAAATAACAGAAAATTTTACAGCTCTAGCATTTCCTCCCCCCAGCTCATTTGATACCCGCACACTATACAAAAAACAAACATATAAATTTATCTTAAGAGGAAGCAAAAAGTAGTTCCACACTGGAGAAAGAAGGTGAGTCATTCTAATAAAAGCCATACCATGCTGCCTTGGAAATAAGGGCTAACATCAACTCAAGGCATATATGTAGTGCTGCAAAGTCATCAAAAAGGTAATTTTCTTGAAGGGAAAGACAAAATGTAGATATCAGAACAGTCAGATAAAGCTTACCAAATGGAGAAGGTAGATATTGCAACTGATGCATTTTCAGATATCAACCAATAGGAGTACAATGGCATGAAGCTACCATAACTCTAACCTGCTAAGATTTAAATACAAACAATAGTTAGTATGCATCATAAGATGAATTTATATCTCTTGAGCTAAGGATGAATTTGGGAAATAATTTTTTCTTTCTTCAATTTTTAAACGTTGGAGGGTTTCAAAGTCTCTGGTAAGAAACTAGAATTGTAGCCACTGTCATCCACATGATAAAATCATTAGAACACCGTGCTTGATATTCTGATTTATTTGTTGAAGCATAAGATGAACTCTTTATGATGTTTTAGACTTGTAAGTAGGGACAGGCATCTTCGATTAGTATACAATTTTATGCTATATTGTTGGATTACATGTTATTCACTTACATTTGTAGTGCTAGGATTTGTTTCTTCATGCTTGGGTTTAGAACATACCTCATTATGGGTTCAGAATCTATGTCCATGTACTGTGGCTTTCCAAATAATAAAGAATTCATCATAAAGTAATTTCTTCCTTGAAATGCATCTTATAGGATACACAAGAACAGACTTTGAGGAGTTATCCTGGGGTTAATGAAAACTTCTAGGATTTCCTGAATTGGTCATGTTAAAATTCCTTAACCGGCTATGGGTTTTATTCCTGTTGTTCAATATATATGTCCTAGAGGCTTCTTCGGTATCTATATAACCAGAAATGTTAATCTGAAAAAAAAGAAGCTAATGTTAAAATGAAACACAACCAAATCATGTATGTCGCTCCCTCCTGGGAACCTGTTCTAAAGCATTTTCTGCAGATTTACTTTTCTTTGAAATGTTGTCTCTAAAGTTAATATTTACTCATAATCATTACCAGATAAACATTTATACTTAAGAATGATCTCTTGTTAATGTTATCAAAGATATCCGTCCAAAATGGAAAAAATGTAGTATGTAGACTAAAAAGTTGAGGATTGGACATTACCAGCATAAAACCAGAGGATATTGAGAACTTTACTACAGGCAATAAGTCGGTGAAGGCAGCAGCGATGAATCCTCTCCGTGTTTTAGGATACCAGCCTCCCAAAATGTACACTAACCCTCCAATGACCATCGACCACATGGATATTATCATTGCACCTATTGCCCCGGGAACCCCTAAATTCAGTTTGGTCACAAAGATCCAGGACAACAACACATGAAGCACGAATGAGGAAGCAGATAACCATCCAACAATCATGCTCTTGAGTTGAGCTTGTAGATACATTTGGATGGTCAAGATAAAAACATAACAGTATAGAATGGGGTGCCACGAGGTGAGACATTTCCTGCAGCAATTGCTACCTCCTCTTCCTGGCCAAGTAGTTTGAGCAGGGGAGTTGCAAAAATGAATAAAGGGGTCAAAATTGTGACTACAACAGCATCAACAATCCACGATCATTGCTAATATATACCCATCATGTGATATTGCTTTGCTCCAAATGCTTGCCCGCATAGAGTTTCTGATGCACTTGACATGTAGCTACCTTATAATGGAAAATGCTATATGAAGATAAGTACATAGGGCTAATTGTTTGTGACAATATAATTTAAAAGTTAGACTAGTATCAGATGCCTATCTTCTTTGGAGTAATATCACTATTTGCATATAAAATTTCATAAATTCAGTATGCATATTTTCTACACAAGTCATTGGGACGTAAAATAAAATCTCTATTTTCAACAATTTGCAAGTTATAGATATTCAAGTAAGTGGTCCTATTGTTACTAGTTTATGTTTTAGGGCATGATTTGAAATTTAAAGAATAAGCTTCAATTTTTAATTATACTTGTTAAAGACATGATATTCATATTAAGCCCAAATCTGACAAGCTTGACCTTTTAAGAGAGTAGGTTGTTTAACATGGTATCAGAACTTGGTCTAGCAAGAGATTCCGAGTTCAAGACCTCTCTCTGCAATTTAATCCCCATTTGTTGATGGAAGACTTTGTTTGGTTTGTTTGACTCTCTATGTGCGGGCATGGCGCCGCATGTGAAGGAGGGTGTTAAAAGACATGATATTCACATTAAACCAAAATCCTACAAGTTTGAGCTTTTAGGAGAGTTGGTTGTTTAACCATATGTTGATGAAAGGAAGTAGATGCGACTAAGCATACCAATATCCCATAGGCCAAACGTACGAGGATGATTTGTGAAAATGCATATGCAGTGAGATCAAATTCACTAATGTGACCAACAAATGACCGTGTCACAACCAGTATTCCATAAGCTGAAACTCTAAATAAAATTGTAGGAAATGAAATCCTCCATGTCTTCTTTGATTCTTCCCAGATTCTTCCCTTCAAATCAGTAGCACCTTCTGCTTCCAAACTCAGAAGTCCTTCTTTCATATTGTTAGCCATGATCCATAACATAGGAACACGACAAAGGAAGATATATATCAAGTAAGAGAATCAGCTTTCAGCTTTGGTTTCATCACTTGAATCTCTATCAACATTCAGATGACACAGACGCTCAATGTCGAAAAGTAATGCTGATGTGATGTGACAAGTTCAGAAGCACTGTAATAAACTGTGATTTAAAATTCAATAAAAGGTCGCTGCAATAGACCAGTAGCTTGTTCTGCAAAACCAATACAACAGGCAGATGAAGTTGGATTGATACTTCAACAGGTACAAGCTTATATATCAGCATGTCTGTCGGTGGCTATGAAATCTCCATTTGTTGCCTCAGTTTGTAACAGGGCAGAAAGTTGGCTTCATTTTTTCACACCTATCTCCAAATAAATGGACTGATTGATTCGAATGACTCTTTTCGTTGTTTAAGAAAAAAGACCTTTACACGATATGAAAGTTGCTCATAGTTGGTAGGAAGAAGGGGCTTTCATTTATAATTCGATTTCATTCCATAAGCCTACATGAGCTTTGATTATTTAAACAGTAGGTCAAACAACATGGCTTCACACTTCAATTAAGCCTCCATAAAGAATGAACATCTGATTTTCCAAAAACCACAAGCTTCAAGTTTCCCCATAAGTCGTCTATTATATATCATATCCTTCTCATCACATATTTGATGTGTTTAAATTTTAAGTATTTCTGGAATAACTAGCAAAGATTATTTTGAGAACTGATATAAAGGTTGTAACCCTGATGGGAAAAGCTCTTCTCCTATGTCTTCCATTGATGCCATAATGGACTATCCTGTTCTTCACAAAGACTCTTTCATGTGCTTAAATTTTGCAGTTAATATTTATTCTTTTTGCCCTTGCCCTTTTGTGTGTCGTGTAATCTACTTGACGAAATGCAATAAACAAAGAAAAAGAAAAAGAAAAAGAAAAACCAACCTCTTAGTCATGTGTATTTTCAATTTTCAATCATGAGGTTCTGTTTCAATGCAAAATGATGATACTGGGAAGGACAGGCCACAGCTGCCAAATATCAAATAGTGCTGGACAGAGAGCTCACAGTTTTTTTTTATGGTTTATAAAGGGAAGGTAGAATTAGAGTTCATGGATGGAACAAGGATTAGATGGGCTATGCTTTAAGATGCCTCATGCGCTAAAAAAAATGAAAAAAACATGCTGCAATTTCGGGACAGGAAGGAAATTTCAGAATTGAGGCTTTGAGTCAAAACTGTTTATGATGGAAGAGTAGCCCATAGGAACAACATTTGGGTTAAGGAAGGACTGGTTGTTTCTGTATCGGCTTTCAACAAATAACTAGAATAAAGAAGAAGAAGAAAACAAAAGCCTTGGTCATTAGTTCGACCTATAGATAGGTTAATGGTTCTCACACCATTAAACATTTAAAATTGGCAAAGAATTCTTATTCATTGTAATACTAACTTGTGTCTCTGCAATTCACTACTATAGCAGGTCTGGCAAGTTGTTGGTTCCACCAATTTGACTATCCTGGAATGAGGACAAGAACCAAGCTAGCATAGCATCTTTTTGGTCCTTATCTCGATAAAAAGAAATGTCTCATTACTGGGACCCTTATCAAGCTGAAGAATATATGCTTAAAACAAAAAACAAAGATTGTGGAGACAAAATCCACTAGTTTTGATTTTTATAACACTTGGGTTTCTTTTTGAATTTATTTCTAGAATCATATATAGTTGCTTCAAAGTTTCTATTCCAATCAATGCCGACCTTTCTCTATTCTCTATATCATCTATTAAGTACTGTTTTGCAGAGAGTGTAATTTACAAGGAAGCTTATGAGAAAAAGAAAAAGTGTGGTACCAAGCAAAACTTGAGGCATTCCTACAAACAGTTTATGTGCAAGTCAGAGCTACTGTTATAGACATATATATTTAGCCAAAACAAATCCGTCCCACCAATATTTCATTCAAGAAAACAACATATACCATTTGGGTAATCCAAGGAAAAAAAGAAAGCTAGTTAAAATAAAACAACACCCAAAAAGCTCAATTGGATTCAAGAAGTTGTGGAGTTCTCACCTTTATCAGATTGTTAGTGCAGCTCAATATGTGTGAGAGAAGCTTGCGGATGAAAAGGGCAGAGATATTGAAGACCAGATTGAGAGGCTGTGTACACATTATGCTCTGTTTTATAGGTAATATCACTTCTAAGAATGATCCGGAAGCATGATTAATGCAATTTTGTATGACTAAATTAAGAATAAGCATTCATTTTAATGCATCTCTAAGCCTCTGAAATGATGCATTATATCCTGTCATCTCTGTCTTTCTTACTCCAGGAGTGATTCAGAAGTGTGGTTGTAATTTTGTATAGCTAATGTGAAGAGTATGCATCTCTCTATCTCTTTAATACATCCCTCTCTATCACAGATTGTTAGATCTAAGATGAACTAAAATCTTTACAATATTATTTTACAATTTTATTATTATTTTGGGATATTATTTTTTATTTCCTAATATTGTTTTGAGATATTATTTTATTTCTATTATTGTTTTGATATATTATTTTATTTCCTATTATGCTCATATTATTATGCCTAAAGTATAAATAGATGTTTTAGGGTTTGTTTTGTGAACTTTTATCACTTTTATTAATTGCTTTACTTTGTTCTCTAGATTGAGAATTGGTCTTTGAATTGAGACGTGTTTAATCTTGTTGATCAATCGTGTGTTGATCAATCGCACTACATGTTGCGTTAAGTGGTATTAAAGCGGGTTTCTCATTATCGATGGCTAATATTGGTGTTAGTGATGAAAACCAATCCCAGAGCGATGATCATGGATGACAAAATTTGTTTGGAGATCGATTAATGAGTAAGCGATAATCAATCCAAGAAATTTAACTTCAGCGGTGCGAAACAATAAAACAAATTGCAGGCACTATTAAGGATTTATTTACAAGGGCTGGTAATGATGATGAGGAACAAGGCGGAGGAATTGGCCCCGTTAGACCAATTTTTAATCCCGCTCCAAATATATGAAATCAAAGAAGGTCAACTGTAGGATTTGATGACACTTCAGTTGAGAAGGCTGACTTGGGTGAATTTGCAAATCCACGTGGTAGATAAAGAGGTGGAAGACATTGCGATAGTTACAAAGAGATAATGAATACAAACTTAAGGTAGATCTCCCTAACTTCAGTGATGATCATATTTGGTAAGTATGAAATTTGTTCTAATTCATTAAGGTAAAAATATTTATGTTATCTAGACTATAGACTACTATTGTCATTGTCCATATATATATATATATATATATATATATATATGTTATAAATGATTCAACGATAAGCATGAATGACCACACATTCTAGGTGAACAATTATTATGGTTAATAGTATAACTTAGAGTGAATAATTACGGTATTAATATGATTGTAACACTATATATATGGGTTTTACGGAAGAATAAAAATATAGTTTTTCTTGAATTATCTCTTTTCTCTCTTCTTTATTTTGACAGTTATTAGCACGAGCTCGAGTGATGCCTAAGTGCTTTGGAAATCCGGGGACTCGGACCTCGGGCAATGTCACAAAATGTAAAACAAGAAGGTACATTTCAATTTCATAGTATGAAATTTTTTTGTTTGAAATTTTTCATTCAATTTCAAAGTTAAAAAGCACAGCTTGAACTATTGTAAAAACCCGACCCGAGAGCCTCGTTTGAAATATTGAGCGATCAACGAGAAGATGAAGAAGAGTGTGCACTTTACTAAAAAGCGGGCACAAGAAGCACAGTGTGCAGGAATGTTGAGCTTTGAGCTTGATATTTGAGATAGAAAATGTCCCGATATCGCAGCTTCAATTCTTGCCCTTGATATTTCGGGCAAGAATTATTTATCTTGGATCTTGGATCTTGGATCGAAATCAGCGGATCTTTATGAATCTTGGAAACAATCAAAGAAGAAATACGCATCCACGGGGATCGTCTTAAGAGGCGCAATATTCGTATCATCATGTTGATGGAAGTCCTGAAAAGTGAATATCTAACGGTCAAGGATCCATTGATCCTCTAGAATGGATGATGAATACCTCCAACAACCAGAAGTTGAATCGTTCAGAAAAATTATCTGGGCTTATTCACCCACCTAGTGGACCTTTTCGTTATTTTATGGTTTTAATTGATGCGTCTACTCGATGGTCTCATGTATGCCTTGTTTCTAGTAGAAATGTTGCCTTTGCTAGATTATTGGCTCAAATAATTCGGCTTCGAACACAATTCCACACGATCACCCTGTCAGATAGTGCGTCTTGATAATCGCTGGTAATTCTCATCGAAGCATTGTGATTGTGTATAATACATTGGTATGGAGTGTTGACATCTTGTTGCTTTCGTGTTCATTTTTCGAGAATGGGTTGGGTGAATCTTTTATCAGCGTCGCAATTCTTTAGACCATTACTTTTGAAAACCAAATTGCCTTTATCGACATGGGGACATGCTGCACATTTAATTCGCCTTCGTCCTGACGATCACGATTTATCACCATTCACGACTTGCAAGGTTATCAACTTCAATATTTTGCATTTGCGAATTTTGGTTGTCTTTATTTATATTCCCCGTGCCGCAAACATTGACTGAGTTGAGTCACCGGTAGCGTGCTTAGTATTTATATTGGCTTTCAATGCATCATTATAAATTATATATTGGGCCTCTTACGGGAAGTTTTTCTTGATTGCGATTGTCACTTTTGATGAAAATCTTTCCACGCCATTAGGGAGATAAGCCAATTCCAGAAGAATGGCGAGAAATTACATGGAATGTGACACACCCCCACCCCCTACCCGGCATGTGTCTTGAAACCCTCCCTGCAATCCCGGCCGTTACCTCTAACATTAGAAATTCTATCAGACGAAGCCGTATTCCTTGTTTAAACCTCATTATAAATTTTTTTTCCTTTTCCTAACTTGTGATTTTATGGCTCTTGGCGGTAAGCGCCGGCGACATGGCCAGTGCATATAAGACCTGTCCAAATTCCTGTATACACAACTTACATTTTTCCTAAATATGGCAACCAGCAACCCAACACATTTCCACAAAACTACACTATGTACATACATATGCTCCAATATACAAATCCAAAGTATTTCCTTACAAAAAATTATTAATTGGCAAGATTCTTGTATAAAATGTCGAGAATCCTAATTTATCTAAATAACTGAGTGCCTATACTTGAAAAATAGTTTTTAAAACACAAAATAACATAAACGAGCCTGAGTGTATGCTTTATAAAATGTTTTGCTTTTTCGAAACATCTCAAATCGTGAAACTTCTCTCTTTACAAGATATTTAAGCTCACATTCGCTTTAAAGTTCTAAAACTTTCTATACTTGTTTGCTTTTAAAAAGTTTATAAACTTTTCTCAAATCTCTTGTTTGGTTTCACCTTGCTTGCTTTTAAAAGTTTATAAAACTTTTCTCAAATCTCTTGCTTTAAAGTTTATAAAATTTTTTCATAAACATGGGAGTCTGGGCTCAACCGCATGCTTTAAAATAAAATGGGAGCCTGGGCTCAACCGTTTGCTTTTAAAATAAAACGGGAGCCTGGGCTCAACCGTTTGCTTTAAAATCACCACGGGAGCCTGGGCTCAACCGATCGTTTTGAAATCAAACTAAGCTCCTGGCTCAGCTTGCTTAAAACAAACACAGGAGCTTCGGGTTTGAACTGCACACCGCTGGTTGGATTTTTCAACTGCACAAGCATGCTTATAAATCAACCACTGGAGCCTTCCCCGTCATTGCACCCTAGTGAACACGGAGCCCGGGCATCGACCGTGCTCTGGCTCCGACCCGGGTCCGCCCCACCTAGGTGGAAGGGCCTCGCACACTTCACCCACCTTTCCAAGAATATGGTGAAATCGACCTGGCCGCCATCGCCATAATTTAGTTAGAGTCGAACCTTATATACTCCAAGACGTGCCACGGCCTTTAAATGCATGATGTATAGCCAAGTTTGCCACCAAAATCTAAATGCATGTATGATATCCTAACACCACCGCACATTTAATACCGACCGATATGCTTGCTGTAACTAGGATTTTAGTTAGGCCTGTTTTCACAATTATTCTTTCATTGCCGCTTATTTCGTCGATGGTTTAATAATTCAAACCATTTGCTTGCTTGCTTAAGCCGCTTTGAAACATGGTTTAACAATTCAAAACCATTGTTTGCTTACTTGCTCTTTGAAATATGGTTTTACAATTTAAAACCTTTGCTTGCTTGCTTGCTCTTTGAAATATGGTTTTTCAATTTAAAACCATTGCTTTCTTTTCAAATATGGTTGAATAAATCAAAACCATTATTTGTTTTTCACATATGGTTTAAAATCAAACCATTTACTTGCTTGGGTTAAATCTCATTGCTTGCTTTAAACATGGTTTACAATCAAAACCATTAAATACCAAAGTAAAACAGCTTTATAATATAATACACTAGTAGCTGGGAAAAATAGTTTAGAACACTCACCTTTTCCGCTTTACTAAACTCGAGCTAATAACCCACTCTTTTCCGCCTTTGCTTTTAGCCTACACACTCAAACGAATACGTCGAACATATTAATCACCTACGTACTCTCATATACTTAACGTACTTCTTAGACTTAATCACTTAACGAATACGCGAGGCGCGAGCACGCTTACGCTTCACAAGCCCAATCTTATATAAACCTCTCTTAATCATTTAGTAAGGTTCCTATGCGATCGGTGTATGAATTTAAGCTTAATTATACAAAAATACAATTCCTCGATGATTTTGGGGACCGACACCCAGATAAATTGACCAGACTGCACAGATTGTGACTGGTCAACAGACTGGTATTTCTTCGATCAGACTCCAGATACCACCAGACCTGTGTTGCATTCGTTAGGTCAGACCCAGATGTACCTGCTTCAATACCTAAGACAGCCTTGGGAATTGGCCTGCACTGCTTCTTTTGCCACTTCCTTTGGTACCACCTCTACATTACAACTTCTCTAACCCATAATACCTCAAAATTCATCATGGAATTTATCCAAAAACAACTCCATAATACTTGTATTGGTGGTTTGGAACCTCATACCACAAAACCATAGGTGAAAATCTAAGAACTCTTATGAATTTAACCCAAGGTCCACCAATTCTTCTAAAAACCATATAAATATGATGATTCCATGTTTATTTTACCACCAATTGGGGTTTTACCCATAAAACTTCAAGAATCCTAGGGTTAATGTGATCTCTCCACAAAACCCTAGCACAAGGAGTCACTAATCTCCATGCCAATAACCCTAGACATCAAAATACACTTGATCCCATCATAAAAACATACCTTTTTGTCTTCTCCTTCTTCTTCTTCCTCTTCTTCCTCTTCTTTTCTCCCTTCTTTCTCCTCCTACTTCGCTTGCTCTAGCCAATGAGAACAAAAATGAGTTTTGGCTTTTGTCTCACCTCTTTTATATTCTAATATTTCCTTTAATTACAAATAGTTGATCTCTTTAATATTTGCTATCAACTTGTATTATTTCAATTTTTGGCATCTCAACCTCTCAAATTATGGCTCCATATCCTTTTTGGGAATTTACAAATTTACCCTTTCTTCTAGTACCACAATTTCGGTTTCCATAAATTTTCATTTCAAAATTTCATCTCCAAAATATTACAATGTGACACTTAGTGCTCATATACGCCCCTACAGTACATGTATTGTACACTCGCTCGGGATGGGGTGTTACAGAATGAGTCATCTTTATCTCACCTTGATCCCCGTACAAAGCAATCTGAACTAGAAGTTCAGAAAATAATTCATTTACAAGGTCTTGCAAATCAATTGCCCGACGCTTTATTGATTCAACAAAAGCTACAAATCACATATCTCACGCAAATATCCCAAATGAGGATTGAAATCCTAACAGAAAATTACAAAGCAACATGACAATGAACCCGCTTCACGACATTAAACGTGAAGGCCTATTGCTCCAAAGACACAAATTTTAGAAAAAGGAAAAGTGTTATATCTATGACTCCCGAAGAGCATATAACCTGCGGCTTCTCCCGTGCTGATCAACAAGTAGCCCTCACAGTACCCGCTCAAAGACTTATCTCTTAATGATGTACCGGTACATAACAATGAAGAAATCTCTATCAATTATATACATGAGGGAAGAATAAGGGATTAAAATACTACCCACATAAATGATGTTTTTTCTTTCCAAGTGGCTATGGACATCATAAGAAATGATGAAGATCATGTTTAAAATGTGAATGAATGTCAATATCAAACGATTATTAAAATGGAAAGAAGCAATCAAAATGTAATTAAGATCATCAAGCAACGAGGTAGAACCAAAGAGTTCAAACACCTATAAATATACAACTCATTGATATCGATGGGTCTGCACGGTGTGCTTAAATGAGAAAATGAAATAGTGCATTATAAAGCACACTCAGGGCCTGCTGCTCTCAAAAGACCTCGGAATTGACTATGAGGAGGCATATTCCGTAATGGACGCAATCACATTCGCATTTGATAACTTTGCCAGCCTCGCATGAATTGATATGTCCGATGGATGTAGTCACAACATATTTATATGGGCCCTAGATGCTAATGTATATATGAAAATCCCCGAAGGATTCATTACATTGCCTAAGCAATAATTCAAAACCACGGAGCATGTATTCAATCAAGTTGTGTTATCTTTATATGATTAAAACACCGTCGAATGTTGTATAATCGCTGCTTCCGCATTTACTCAAAAGAAGGATATGTGAATAATTCAATTTGTCCAAGGTGTGTTTTCATCAAGAAACAAAATGGATTTGCAATAATAAGTATATGTGGATGATTTAAATTTGATTGGGACTCCTAAAGAGCTCATCAAAACAACCAACTATTTAAAGAAGGAATTTGAGATGAAAGATCTGGGAAACAAGATATCGTTTCGGCCTACGTGACGAGTATTGTTTGAATAGTGTATTGATTCATCAAACATCATATACGTAAAAGTCTTAGCGCTTATATGGATAAATCACACCCCCTTAGTTCCCATGGTTGTTAGGTCACTTGCGTGAACTACAAAGATCCATTCCGGCCTAAGGAAGAAAATGAAGAGTTACTTGGTCCTGAAGATCATATCTTAGTGCAATTGGTGCACTAATGTATCTTGCAAATTATACTCGACTGCATTTCCGCCGCTTAATTGCTAATAAAGATATTAAATTTACCCAACTAAAAGTGCATCGGAATGGAATCAAACATATATTAAGATATCTCCGTGGGACAAGTGACATGAGATTATTTTATTCCAAAGCAATGGAACCACAATTACTTGGCTATGCAGATGCAGGATATCTTTCGGATCCTCACAAAGCTCGATCACAAACAGGATATATATTTACTTATGGAAATACCGCGCAATATCCCGGGAGATCGCTTAAACAAAGGATGGTGGCCACCTCCTCTAATCATTCGGGAATACTTGCGATGCATGAAGCTGGAGAATGTGTTCGCTGAGATCCATGATACAACACATCAAATCAAGGGATTATCTTCTATTAAGAATAATCCAACAGTTTTATATAAAGACAATGCTGCATGTATTGCGCAAATCAAAGGAGGATATATTATAGGTGATCGAACTAAGCACATTTCGCCAAAGGTCTTCTACACTCATGAACTTCAAAAAGACGGTGAAATTGATGTGCAACAAATAAGGTCCAATGATAATCTAACATATTTATTTACTAAAGCTCCGCCTTCTGCAACATTCAAGAAACTTGTACGGTAAGTTGGCATGCGCCACCTTAAAGATCTTCAAATTGAAAAGTTAAAGACAATATAGTCATATCACTACTGTGTGGTGCATTTAACAAAGATGTTAGATACTATACTCTTTTTCCCTTCGTCCAGGTCAATATTTTAAAAACCTAATCTGATTGAACCTTAAAGTTACGGTTCACGGCTCATTGGTCAAAACCGCGGTCGAACCTGAACTCTGGACGCCATAAATATATAATTTATATATTTTTTAAAATATAAAATTATTTTAAATATATATAATTTAATATTTATAATGCTATTTATTTATTTTTATATAGTCGTATCAATATTTTAATCATTGAAAAGAAATTTCAAATACTATAAAAGGAGAATTTGTTGCAAATTTAAATCTTTATTGAAAGTAAAATTTTAAAAAATTCTTTAAACATAATTTAGTATTTTAAATTTTAGGAAAAACATAAAATTTATTGAAAATGAAAATAATATTTACATTTATATCAGAATAATTTTTAGAATGAATATTATAAATTTGTTTGCCAACATTCACCAAAACTCTAGCAAGCATAGTGGTTTAAGAACCTACCTATTGAAACTTTAGATCTAGTTCGAATCTTGCAACTGAATTTTTTTTTTATTCTTCAAACCCCTTAATCTTGGTGTCCCACATCGTATAAAGATAAAAGAATCGAGGGCTCATATACCTTGCCATTCTCATAAGTGTACAATGAAGTCTTGGGCTATAGGTTAAAATTGGGCCTGTGATATGTGGGTTGTTAATTAAAAGTTTTATTTAAATGTATAATGAGCTGGGTCTTTAAATGTTTAATGGCTGAGTTGGGCGGACTGCTCGGCTCACATAGAACCGTCTCGCTCGAGCGGCCCACCTCGCCCAACCATCGCCTGTCTGCCTGACCGGCCAAATAGCACTGCCCAATGGGTGAACCGACCGTAAAACCTCGGCCGGCGAACCGGCTGTGCTCATCCGGCCAAGGTTTTAAAACATCGGGTCCGTGCCCTCGCCCCACCGGGTTTTACCGGCAAGGTTTTTAATGAGGCAAGATTTAATAATCTAGTGATGGCTGGTCTAAGGGGAAAGTGTTATAAAATGATTCATCGATAACTATGAATGACTACACATTTACCGATGAACAATTATTACTTAAGTAATGATCGTAATCGTGAATAATTATTATGGTTAGCTTAATGATCAGAATCGTAAATAATTATTACTTGTGATAATGATTGTAACTGATGAATAATTATTACTAAGTAATGATCAGAACGTGGAATAATTATTATGGTATTAATGACTGTGCACACTATATATATGGGGTTTGTGGAAGAATAAAATATAGTTTTTTTTCGAATTATCTCTTTTCTCTCTCTTCTTTATATATATATATATATATATATATATATATATATATATATATATATATATATATATATATATATATATATATATATATAAGGATGAAAATATTGGTTTTCTGACCGATATACTCCGCATTCTGAATTTTATGAATATATCAGATATATCGAGGATATATTGGTGGATATTTTTACATAAATATCAATAAAACATAATTTATATAAAATTCATAAAAATAATTTTAAACAATTTAAAAATGATAAAAATATTTTTACATAAATTTTTAGAATTAACTTTTGAAAATATTTTTATTAACCTTAAACAAGACGTAAACTTAAAGTAATTGAAGTTATAAATAATAATATAATAAATTAAGACAAAATATAGTACAAAGAAAAGAAAAATAATAATATAAGGCTAGATGTGATGAATTGTGACGCCCATTCCCTGGGTCCCGCTGACACCGCACCTCGTGAAACCTCGTGGTGCCTCATATATCAGGTGAGACCCATACATGAGTAAAAATGGTCACGTCGGGCCCATACATCCATACTCACAAAATATACCCAACTGTAATATAATAGTTTCAAGACTTAATTACACTATTATACAACATGTCTCAATTGTAATATTTCATACATGTTTTACAAAAACGTAATCAAAGCCACATGTCGGCTTTCTTCTCAAAAACGGCCTCTAATGAGCGCCGTCTTCCCGAACACTCCCTGTACCTGAAAGGGGGATCCCACAACGGGGTGAGCAATGCCCAGTAGTGGTAATCTCTTACATGGGTTACTCCCCACCTAAGTGCTCATGCAATGGAAAAACACACACATTCAAGTGAATTCATGATTCCTACTCGAATGTTTACATACCCAATCCCATGTCTCGAGTCCTCACCGACTCCCTCACACATGCTTATGCCATGTATGAATATCGTCTTCAAACAAAAATATTTTTTTTAATTGTGGGCAACCCTCCGATATAAATACGTTGGACGATCCTCCGAGGTGAATTTGTTTGGTAACTCTCTGAAACAATTCATGGGCCTCTCCGACGTGAATTGTTGGACAATTTCCCAACACAATTCTTCGGACAACTTTTCGATATAATTTTATTATTTTGGACAACCCTCCGATTTATTTCATGTCATGCACTCACACCTACTGTTCTAGGGTGCCTTGGTGCATATGAAATGCATTATACCATTTCCATACAACACATGTTAATATATCAAGCATGCATATATTAACAAAAATTAACACACAACATGTTATTCTTTCATAGCAATAACACCAAAATTAGCTCACATGGGCTAATATACAATTTAAGCAATTCATTTTGAATCGCTCAAGCATACAAACCACACACAAGACTACGTGAACAGTACAACCCTAGGTCTCAAAACTTGCCTGGGTAAAATCCCTCACTCTTCCATTCCACTCCGAGGACCGAAAACTCACCCACTATTTCACCAAAACACTCCAAACATTCCAACCATTAACAAGGTTCTTAAATAGACTAAATCAAGTAGAGGAGACTTCTACCTCCCGACTTGTCGAACTCCAAAACTCGTACTCCACACATAGCCATCGCAAAGATGTATAACTTTACTCTCTGCTCGCCGGAACCGCTTGGCCCGATCATCGGGAAATTTAGAGAGAAGGTGGACTTTCTCTCTCTAAACTCTCTTTTCTCCCCTCACTGTCTTATACCAGGCCAAAAAGGAGAAGATGCTCTTTTTTCTTTTAATTTTATTCCCCTTTTGTCCTCTTAGTTTGACTTTAAGGGCCCTTTGACATATGGCTTAATATAAGCCATTTATCTCGTATCCTCTCACTATTCATGTGACATGTGTCACATGGATACATGTAGTTGGTGGCCCTTGTCACACTACCTGTCTTTCATATCATTTGTACTTCTCACAAATTGTCATATGACACCCGACACCCGGTACCTTGAAAGACGTGAAATTCCGACTGTCTCGAAATCTCGACGTGCAGTAGCTAGATTTCGCGAGATCGATTCCAACTGAAGTTCAAGCCACATCCGAGATCTAGAAAAAATTCCTGATTTTGATCGAAAATTACCATTTTACCATTTTTCGTAAAATTGCACTTTCTCGTCTTACATGAATATTATAAAATGAATAAATATTTGGTTAAAAGACATTAAATACCCCTAAATTTGTGAATCTAACATCTCCCATATTTTTTTTTCCTTAAAAAATAACCTATTTAAGACTAAATACCTTTTTTTGTTTCATGTATTTACATTGTTTTCTAAAAGAATGGATTATTTTCATACAAAAATAAGGAGGACATTTATATCAAGCAAAAAAAATTAATAAAGGGTCAAATTTAAAATTTTTAGTATTCAAAGGTCATTTAATCAAATCACCCTAAAATGATTTTGGAATGAGATCACCACCGTCATTCACACTAATCACACCCATCTCTTTACATCTTTCTCGTCTTGTATTTCTCTTTCTCCCCGTTAAGGGGATCACAGAGGAAGAAGAAGAAGAAAAAGAAGAGGGGGAAAAAAATATGATCACAGAAGAAGAAGAAAAATAAGAAAAGGGAAAAAAGAGGCATGCCATTCTTCATTTGAGTCATCTTCTATACCCAAAGACAAAGGGGTTGTTTCCTATACCCAACGGCAAATGACCCATGGTTATTTTTTTCTTCATCGTTTTGTTTTTGGGTTTTTGTTGATTTTAAATATTAGGTTGTAGGTGGAGTTTGATTTAGGAAATTTTGGTTCTTTTTATTTATGTTTTTTTTTTTGTGGGTGCTTGAATTTGATAGGTTTGTTAATTGTTAGATCATTGGAAATTTAGGGTTTTTTTCAAAATGGAAATCACAATGTGTGCTTGGAATTTTGATGGGTTTGCTCATCATTGGAAATTTGAGGGTTTTTCAAAATAGAAGTCGCGAATTATCGGCGACATTGCTGATATTTCAATGTAATACCGATATATCGATGATATATCACCGATATTGTTTGATCTTTTACAATTTTTCGCTTAACCGATTATCGATGCTCGATATCGTGTCAGGATGGATCGACACCCGAAATATCGACGATATATCTCTGATAGATCGTGACATTTTAAACCCTGTATATTTATAATTATTTTTATCATATATATTAAAAATTAAGATAAATTTTAATATGTGATTATTTAATATTATAAAAAAAAATAGAAATCTAACATATAAAGTATCTTTATTTATATATATATATATATATATATATATATATATATAAGTAGGTATGAAATTCATTCTAATTTATTAAGGTAAAAATATTTTATGTTACTTTTTGTATAAAATATTAATATAAATAGATATATTGATTTATTAATTACTACTAATATATATTATAATATTATTATAGATTAAACTAAATAATATTTTTATGATTATTTCATTGTCCGAGAAATAGTAATCAAATAAGACATTTCTCTATATTTGATATTTTATACCTTTGTAGTTGCTAGGAGATAATAGATATTTTACTTGGTTATTCTCCTCTACCTTACTATAGGAGTCCAAACTCTAGCCGTTGTGTTCCATCAGATTTTGAGACGCCTCGCTCGTAATGCTAGTGGGATTGTTCGACCATCACCTCCTTGTCGCACCACTTCTTCTTCTTGATTGATCATCTGAAATCCTAGTTTCAGATTCTCATGTCTGTTTTTTTTTCGTTTTTTCTTTTAGGAAATCTTTGATTAATTTAAAAGTTTTACTTTGGTTGTGAGGGGAAAAAGATAGGATACATATTTTCCAGGAAATAACATGTATTTGTAATTTTTTGTAGAGTTAACTCAAAACCCGGTCAAGATATCCAATTTTTTTTATTCATTATCATATTATTGTATCTAGTATTGTACTCACCGCGATAAGTTTTCGTGGATATGATCGACATAATCAGACAAATCGACACTTTTCAAACCATGTCCATGGCTTCTCGGGATATGAAATCGTTGAAACCCTCCACAAGTCATACCATTTGAACCCTCTCCGGTTTGAATCATACTACTACTCAAGCTCTCTATATAAGTATTTTAGGATACTCTTTAATTAATAAAATAATTGTCAGTGTGACATTTTGTTTGATTTATTTTAATTACATTTGTTCATAGTGTGGAAAGTTTATACTTACACTACATATTTTATTTTGTTCTTTAACACTACTTTTTCTTAAATTTATTATAGAAGAAAAGATGAAAGAAGTGGAGGGTACACGCTTGTTAGCTAAATAAATTATTAAATTTATATATGCAATGAATTTAGAGGTTTTGGGTATAAACTGTAAAACTCGAGTAAATTTGTATTTTTTCGAAAAATGGCAAAACGATAAATTGTCACTATGATACAGCCGCGTAATTATAAATTTCTAGATCTTGATAACAAATGGACCTCACCATTGACTCGTCAGAAATCTAGCTACCCCGCCGACGACTTCGCTGGGCCGAATTAAGTAGATAGTCGGATTTTTTCACGCTGTGATGACTGTGCCCTGACAAAAAAAAAAAAAAAAAAAAAGGATTTTAAGAATAAATTGGAAAATAATTTAAATAAAGTTCATTTGAAATAATTTGGACTTAAACTAGGACGAAATTAATCGTTTTGAGGCAGAAACGAACCTGAATAAGTCGTGGACACATGGTACAACGTGAGTCAAGTATTTAAAATAACAAAAAAGGGTTAAAAATTAGGGTGGGGCAGAAAATATCTCACATTTTTTGCTGGTTTAACCGAGGGAGAGAAAGAAGGAGAAAAAGGAAGAGTCCAAGACTTCTTTCGATGATCCTCAAAGTTCCGTCGGGCTAAGAACTAAAGTTCATCACCTCAACGAGGGCTACACGTATGTACCAAAAATGAGGGATTTCACCGAAGATCCAAAGGAGGAGATTTGGGGGAAATCAAAGTTTTCGGGTTTAGGAGGTGTTCTCGAGACCTCCTACCATTCTACTACGCTCTAAGAGGTAGGGATTCTTCCTACTTTGGTTTATTTCCACCCTAAGGGCTGTTTGGCTTTTTTTCCACCCTTAGGGGCCGTTTGGCTATGTTTTCTGCCCTAAAGGGCTATTTAGATGATTGTTAGCATGTTTAAAGGGTTGTTTGATGTGTTTTATAGCCATTTTATGGCCTACTTGTGGTCGATTTTGTGGGCTGATATGTGAGTGTTTGTGGCATGTTCAAAGGATGGTTTTAGAGGCTGTTTGGCTATGTTTTCTCGCCCCTAGCGTCATTCGTCGAATTTGTACCGCTTAAGGGCCGTTTTGACCGTTGACAATTTATGTTGTGGCCGATTTTGTGGTCTGATTTGCAAGTGTTTAAGTGACATGTCTGGGAAGAAGTGTTTAAGGGGTCATGAAGCCAGATTTTTAGCCTATTTTATGGTTGGCTTGTGGCCTGTTTGATGGCCTAATTAGTGGACTCCGCTTTCAGGCCCCGTTTTACGGCCGGCTCAGGACTATTTTATGGCCTAATTGGGGATTGTTTTGGGACCATTTTTGTGGTTGTTTCATGGCTTGTTTGTGGCTTGTTTTATGGCCTAATTGGGGACTATGTTGGGACCGTTTTTGTGGCTGTTTCATGGCTTGTTTGTGCCTATTTTATGGTCTAATTGTGACGCCCCATTCCCGGGGTGTCCGTTGACAACCCGTTAACCCGCACAAATGTCGGGTGACCCCGACACCTTCACGTAAAAATTGGGCAGTCTCCTTGTACTGAGCTCTACCCAATACAAACCCGGTCCCAACTAACACCAATGACTACACAAGGTCTCATATAATTATAATGAGTAAACTCGGCTACTCGGGGCCCCGCATTAATACTACAACAATATTATCCCAACCAAAATATACCCACATGGTTTAAGAGTTGCGACATCACTTTATACAACATATATTAAAATTTATATAATTCTAATACATGTATACAAGTTACTACCAAAGCCAACCCCGACTTTCTTCTAAAACAAATACCAGGATGAGTCATTCCTCGTGGCGCCCCGCACCGAAAAATAATATCCCGATTGTAAGAGTTTATCGCTTCAAGAGTGGAATCACCCTAAACGGGTTACTCTCCACCTAAGTGCATATGCAATGCTCCAATGAAAAACATACATTCAAGTAAAATGCGGATCCTACTTGAATGTTCACCCGATCAACTCATACCCTCGAGTTCTCATCACTTCACACTTGCCTGCCTAATGCACGGTAATCATTATTTTTCAAAACAAAGATGTTGTTTTTAATAGTGGACTACCCTCCAATATTTGTAGTGGACCGACTCCGATGTTATATTTAGTGGACTACCCTCCAATGTATATCAATTGGGCCAACTCCGACAATTGATATTTTGTATGGACTACCCTCCGATATATGTAATGGACCGACTCCGATATTTATTATTATTAGTCAACCCTCCGAAACCATTCTCTCAAGAATCACCTCATGCACTCACTCCTACTGTTCTAGGTGCTCCCAGTGGCAAGTAAATGCATGATGCCAATTCCATAAAATTTTATAAAACATGCAAATATATAATCATGCATATATTCACATAATTTAAATCACACAAACACGCCCATATAATTTCACCATCAATTACATCAAAATTAGCTCACGTGGCTAATGATCAAACACGAGCAACTCGACTCAATTACTCCAACCAAACACATTATTTCACAAAAATTATTTTGTAAACACTATTCTCGGGAATAGTGAAACCCTCGATTACTATTCCCGGCAAATCACCAATCATTAGTTCACTTTGTGAACCCGAATTTCATGGCCATTTCTGACCCTATGCATATCACAATACACTTTTTTGCACAATTTATACAATTAACACCCCCAAACAGCCCCTCACGGTCACGGCTACACAATTTGGTTTTCAAAATTTTCTAATAATTCGGTTCCAAGATTTGGGACCAATCAAACGGCCACTCATAGCCTCAATCAACTCAAACATCATAAATACACTTAAATAAAGTGTAAACCCTGGCTATGATAAATCCCTCACCTCCTGAGTTTGACGAAACTCCCTAAACCCTGAGCCCACGCGTAGAACAGCTTTCCTTCTTATCCCGAAGAATTCTGACGGTCGAATCTACCGGAAATTTAGAGAGAAGTTTCTCTCTCTCTAAAAAAAATATCACAAAACCAGAGCTCCTCACGTTCTGTGTCTCCCCCCTTCCTAGCACGTTTTTGGTTTTCATTTTAAGTGTAGGAGATGACACTGTAGCGTTTTGTATTTTTCTACTTAAAACAAATTCCAAAATGACATCTATGTCCTTCTTTCCCTAGTTTTGACACTCGGCACTATCTTGGCCGCCCATTTTCACCATGAATACGTGTTATATGTGACTTTTGTCACATCGAATATCATTTTACGACACCTGAAATGCGATGTCTCGAAAAATGTGCCAACTCCGACTGTCTCGGAATTTGACGAAATTCGACATGCTAGCTAGATTTCGTGAGACGATTCCTACGGTGAAATCCGTTTTGTCATCCGAGATCTAGAGAATAAATTTCGGACTTTTGTCCGAAATTACGATTTTACCCTTTTTCCAGAAATTAGAATTTCTTGGGTCTTACACTAATTGGGGACTGTTTTGTGCCCTATTTTATGGTTGGTTTGTGGGCTGTTTTATGGCCTAATTGGGGACTATTTTAGGACCCTTTTTTGTGGATGTTTCATGGCTTGTTTGTGGCCTGTTTTATGGCCTAATTGGGGACTGTTTTGGGACTGTTTTGTGCCTTGTTTTATGGTTGGTTTGTGGATTATTTTGTGGCATGAATTGGGATTTTTTTGTGACTATTTTGTACCCTGTTTTATGGATTATTTGTGGCTTGTCTTGTGGCCGTTTGGGGATGGTTTGTAACACCCAAAATTATACACTGACAGTTTTATAACATGTTTAGAGTATAATAAAAGTAAATGTATTTTTTCGGAATAAAATAAGCAAATATCCATAATTTATACAAGAGTTAAGGGTGAATTAGTAATTTACCAATTTAGGACCTAAATGTTATATGATAAGAAGATTATATGCCAATATAGAAATATTGATAAATTGAATTGCAATTAAAATAAAAAGGAAGGACCAAATAGCAAAATGGAATTTGATGTCACTCCTTGATAAAGCCAAACATACCTTTAACAAATATCTCATTTTTGGTATAGGAAGTTAGGGCATTCAGATAGAAAGAGAGAAGAGAAGAGAAGATAAGAGAAAGGGAGGAAGAAAGGAAGAAGAGAAGAAGAAGAGAAGTTCAAGAAATCAGGTATGGAATACTATTATGGAAATCTTGTCGAACATCTCCTGCGGATGTCTGGAACCTATATGTTAAAAATACTTGTCTAAGGTTAGGAAAACTCTAACTCTTCAATAATACATATGTATTCTTTGGGTTGGTTTAAGTTAGTTTTGAAGTTTTGTTTCGAAATTGTTTGTTTTGGTTAAAAGAATTCCAATGAAAATGGCTAAAATCGTCATTTTTTGCTTCAAGATCGACACCCCCTACGCCAGTGTAGAGAACGCCCAGCGTGACTTTGCCTCTAAGCAAAGGTCCCTACGCCTAGGTGAACCCGAGCCTAAGTTTGCTGAACATTTTGGTCTGCCTAGCTGTAGCAGTGCTCTGCCTAGGCATAGCGAAGCTTCGCCTAGGTGTACCTGCAAGTTCTGTTTTGGTTCCTCTCTTCCCGCACTTCTAACAATCTTCATCAACCAATGAGGATCTTAATAAGTGAATGGTTATCTATACAAGTATAAAAATTATATGAAAATGTTCCGTACTCGAGGCGAAGCTAAGTCAGGGCAAACATTGCTTCTACCCTCATTTGCTAATGTGTTTAAATGTAGTGTTATCTTGAAGTTAAAGGATGAAAAGATAAATGTGTAATGAAGGCATATAGAAACACGTATAAATGTCTAAATAATACAAGAATAAAGATGCATGTGGAAATGATAAGAAAATATCGCATATGATTAATTGACACCAAGAAGGTTCTGGATACGGATATATATTGTAAATGAAATAAAAGAAATGCATTATCCTGGGCTTAACCTATCGGCTGGATAGATAGGCATGCCTATTAGGGAAAACATTGCGGCATTAACGTCGGTTGACTTCGTTTGGGTCATTGCAACGCCCACCCTTTGGGGCCCTTATAGATGGTTATTGTCTCATTACAATGTGCCGAAACTGCGGGCCCTTATAGATGGTCATTGTCACCAAAATAAGTGATGCTGCTTTCTCGGGGTCCTTATAGTTCATATGTCACTTTTGGTATTTGCAGGCATGAAACATAAGATAAATGACAAGAATATGCAAATGACTTGACATGATATGAGAAGCATAGGATTGCTTTGTGATGATACATATACAGTGATAAGTACAAGAGCAAAATTGTAAATGAAAGATGATATGAAATGAAACATGATAAGACGAATAAGTATGATATATGTAGAAGCATATTTATAAATGATATGTTCAAAACATGAATAAGCATGTGTATATGTAAATAAATGTTAAAGTTATATACAGTTGTCTAAAGTGTGATGACCCTTATTAGAGGTTGTCCACATGTATTATTTCCCACTAAGCTATAAGTATAGCACGAGTGTTTCATCCGTGTAGGTACAGGAGAAACATGAACTAGAAGCCCGGACAATCCACATCAGCAACAAAGGCCAACACACTACTAGGTGCCCACCGAAGACCTTTTTGGTCTATTTTTGTATATGTTTTGCTTTTGTAAGCAATGTAAGGAGCCCAGATAATTTGAACACTCTCAGTTATGGAGTTTTGAATATATTTTGTAATTCGCTGCTACAAAATATATTTCAAGTTAAATGTTTAACAGTACATGAATGAACAAGTTAAAAAGTAAAAGATATTTACAAGTGGTATCAGAGCACCTCGTGTTGGGGGCGTCACAAGTTAGATGGTAAAAGAGGCGTGACATGTTTTGTGGTCACTTTATGTGTCATATTTGGCCTTGAGGATTAAGGGTGTTATTACTTGATTTTTATCAATAATGTGTTTGGTTGTGTGTTTGATGAAATGTTGATATATGTGTAGTTATATATTGACGTTGAAATGAGTGTTATTTGGAAATTATATGTATATGATATAATTGTCTATGATACATGGTGAAATGTATGATTTAAATTGTCCATGTGGCATTCATTGCATATGTGACATGACATTGACATGCAATGGTGCATTACATTGCATATATAAGGGAATATCACAGTTCATGGTGTGAGTGCATGGTTGAAATCAAACACCACATTTGGTGATTGATAAGTGGGCTCGATGCTGGATTAGGCAAGGGATTCCAGTAAGTCGCACAATTACATAACATGGGAAAAAAAAAAATTGTGTCGAGTTATAGCAAGAAGGGTTAGATATTCCCTCGGGTGAAAGACCCGGTTATTGGTTCATACACTCCGACGGTGAAAGTCCAAAAAGTGTAAGCATACTG
Organism: Tetrastigma voinierianum; assembly: GCA_016808115.1. Classification (NCBI taxonomy): domain Eukaryota; kingdom Viridiplantae; phylum Streptophyta; class Magnoliopsida; order Vitales; family Vitaceae; genus Tetrastigma; species Tetrastigma voinierianum. The sequence goes on along the minus strand of JAEQBH010007286.1, from coordinate 67,539 downwards.
TTTCAGAGCCTATAGTGCGACTCAAAATCCATTGTCCACAAAGGAACACATGGTTTGTATATGAAATAGATCATTCGAGGTGTGACTTAATAAAAAAAAGTTTGATTTATAACATAAATTTTATTTAATGATCATTGGTCATAAATCATGTGGCGGATTTTATCACACATTGGCATTGCATTGTGTGGTGGGAGTCGGTAATGAATTGGGGTATGGTGCATGAGTGAGTCTTATCTCATTTCATATCATGACATGTAGGATTCCAACCTAGAATTGCATATTCTACTTGGAATTGTTGATGTGAATGTGAATTGTCAAAGTGCAGGTATTGCATGTGCATAGGTGAGTAGCCGCTGGCAAAGTACTCATGCGATTGTGGCTCACATTATATCTGGAAAAACATTTTAGGTGCGGGACATGCGTCGATTGGGCCACTCTCATGCGGGGTCGTAAAGGTGAAGAAAAGCGGGCTGGCTTTGTGATTATTTTTGTAAAAAAATTTTGGAGTAAATTAGTTTTGGCAAGTACTTTTATGTAAGAGAGTTGTCATTGAATTCATATGGACTGTTTTTAAACTAACCTTGCATATTTTTATATGAATGTGGATAAAATGGACATTATTTTGTCACTTTTTACTCATAAATGGACACAGTATCATTGTGTTATATTGGGTCTCGGATGAGTCATGTTATTGTATAAATGTATAGGTCGGGTTTTGGATAGAGCTTCCCGTACAAGGAGACTACATCCAGATTTTCAATTAAATTTGGATCATTGAAATGGGACCGCAGCCCGATTATTGAGTATCGAGTTACCACGATATCCCACGGGCATTCATGAGGTTAATGGGTGATCAACGAGACCCTCCAGTTACGAAGTGCATAAGCCTATATACAACCTTCTTAGCCCCAGTGACATCTAAGCATCACTTGTAGAAGCTCAACTATGCGGGATAATTGATGGTCATGCGAAAGAGTTAGAGTACCACGTGAAGAATTAGACAACACTCTTGCTGAGTTGAGTAACACATGTGATGAGTTGAACAAGTGTCAAATTGAATTGAAAGATACACGTTAGACCATGAGAAACAATAAGAGCATATGAATAATGAGAAGCAGTGGATTGTTGTTAGGAGTACTATAGGTTAACATTATTTAACTCAAAATATAGCATAAATCATGATTTTGATGCTAACTAAGCACTCCTATTAATTGTTTTTATATTTAACCCCCTATATGTGTGTATTTTGTAGTGAAAAAAAAGAAGACAAGATGCAAGCCAAATGGTGACGAAATAAGGAAAATAGGCTGAAAAGAGACCCACAGTCGTGACTTGGAACAACCATGGTCGCGATCGCAAATAGCCACAGTTGCGACCATGCAACAGAGAGCCTAACCTATGCAGACATGTACTTGGTAAGGTCGCGACCCCAACCACTTGCAATTGTGATCGTAACCCTCTGGGTCGCGACTGTGAAGCTCCCTTGCTACAAACTATGAAGCTTGTTCTCGGTGAAGTCACGACCATAAGTCATCACGGTCACGATCGTGAAGCTGCCCTGTTGAAGATTTTAAAAGTTATATTTCGGTGAGGTCTCGACCGTGGAGCACTTGGTCCTGCACTTCAGCAACCTAGAAGTATTTTCCATTTGTTAGGCCCCATTTTTTGGCCTATATATGACTTTTTCCTTTGGTTGCTAGAGTTTGTGTGAAGAGCGAGGAGAGAGGGATTCTCTTGGGTACATGAAGGAAGCCCACTGAGGGCACAACTCTCTTTGGGGGAAGGAAGAAGATTAAAGAAGAAGAGGAAGATTTGAAGAGGAGATTGAGCATTTCATCTTCTATATAGGCTATTTCTCTTCCTCTTTATGTTTTCTCTATTTTCTTTCGTTGTATTTCTCCTCTCAATGAGCTAATCTTGTTTTCTAGGGCTTTAGATGTAGTTTGTTTATGATTTATGTATTTGAACATTGATTTACTTTCTATTTGATATTTGAAGCACATTTCTATTAAATGCCCTATTCTATTCTACATTACATGTTGATGTTTTTATACCGTTATGCTTGTGGTTCAATTCAAGGTGAAAATGAGAGTTGAATTAGACATGTGTAGGGCATCACATTTCACCATTGACAAGAGATTCTGATGGGTTTTGTGTGGTAATTTAGGCTTCTATGGTTTATTGCACTCTTAGGGCTTTGGGGTTGAGTAGAGATGTAAAATACCTAAGTTCTATGGGTAGAATGTGGTTTATCGAGAGTGATTCACATGTGCAAAAGTGAGGCTTACCATTAATAGGTGATGAGAATATGGTGAATTGGACTAGAATGCATAAGGATTAACCAAATGAAATATAAACCCTAGGTTTTCCATCTTTTATTGTACATCTTTGCATGTTAGTTTAGGACTTTAGTTTTTAGTTATATTCATCTAAATCCATCATCCGAAATAAAGACAGGATTATTTTAATTTGATTGCCAGTATACTTCTTCCTCGTGGGATCGACACTCGTACTTCACACATACACACACACACACATACACACACACACACACTATATTACTTGGTACGACGCGTGCACTTGCGCACATAGGCACTTTATACATTTTACACACATCCATCACGCTTTCGCTTATCAAGTTTTTGTAGTGAGAAAATTTTGTTCCCAATTAATTAATGTTAATTATTAACTACTTGAATTATTTTTTATACTTTGCACTTTCTTCTATTTAATAACTTTATTTTATTAATTTGTAGTTCTTTTATTATTTCCAATTATGTAATAATGACTTCTTTATTAAAATTAATTTATTAAAATATTTAATTTTATTAATTTTGTAAATTTCTATTTTATAAATTTTAAATTAAACCAAAAAACAACATTTGGGGACCAATAGATTTGTTGCCTATTCATTTAACTTGCGACTAGTTGCTTTAATGACAACATGAATTACTTGCAACTACTTATTCTTCATTAATAAATAAATAAATAAACAAAACTTGTGACCACTAAATTTTCATTGTTGAAACTTGTTAATAGTGATCACTCAATTTTCCTCGGAAAAACATTTAAACTTGTGATCATAACATTTTCTTTGTTAAAACATTTAAAATACGTTGATTTTCATGATGAAAATAATTAACTTGAGACTATTTATTTTCATTGCAGAAATGACCACTTAATTTTAGCCTAGAAAAATTTAAATTCTGTCTAAATTTTTTCATCATGAAAAATTGTAAATCATGACCACTTGTTCTTCGTCATAGAAACATGAAATTGCGACCATCTAAATTCATTGTAGAAACATTTTAAAAGCGATCAAATATTTTCATCGTAGAAATTAAAATTGGCGACCTATTACTAATGGTGGTAAAAAAAAAAAAATTAGTGACTAAGATGTTGGACATAAAAAGTATGCATTAGCGACCAATATCATCCATCATGTAAACAAATTATCAACGATAAAGTCAACAAATGGTCGTAAAAGAAATTCCTCGATGAACATACTGTGATGACTTTGTGCCCAACATTTTTTGGTTGCAGATTATTATTCGCGACTAGAAATATTGTTTATGGGACAAATAACGTAGTCAAAGAATAGCTAATTTCTAGTAGTGAATTGGTTGACTGAAGTAGACATGTTCTTTGACTAGGCAGGAGTTGGCGAGGATATAAATGTTATATTTGTTGCTTATAGGTTAGAAAGAGGTAAGAGTAATACTTGTGTGCTTACTAAAAACAATAACCTTTATGCAAGGCATTTTAGTGTTAAGTTCTACAAATGTGGAGAGGTTGACTACCATTCCAATGAATGTCCAAAACGGAAGGCAATGAATGCAGTGGAGAAAGATGATGATGTTGCAAAGGATGAATAGGGATGATGACTATGAGGAATATGAGCAGGAAGAGTACACTTGTGCTGTGAGGAAGCTCATGTTATCTCCGAAGTGTGGTGATGAGACTCATCACCATAGGCTTCGCACTAAGGGTGTATTGTGTAAAGGGAGTTTGTGTGATCATTATTGATAGTGGGAGTTAGGAAAACATAATAAGTAAAGGTGCGGTGGGGAGGCTATATTAAGAGATGGAAACTCACCTCAACCCATATATTATTGGGTGGATTAAAGAAGTTGGTGGTATCTAGGTGAATGAACATTGTAAGGTGTTAACTTTATTCGCAAGTATAATGATGAGGTGTAATGTGATGTGGTGGATATGGATGCTTGCCATATTATGTTTGGGCGTCCTTGGCAGTATGATGTGGATGTTAAACACTCGAGCAGTAGTAACTTGTATCTATTAGAGAAAGGGGAAATAAAACATAATCTAGTGTCTTTCACTAGGAAGAACCAACCCAAGGCTTTACAAGCGGAGGGAAGGAACTTTCTAACTATTGTGCATGACCCATCCTCATTTATGAGTAAGAGTTAGGAGACCCAAGAAGTGCATTTGATCGTTGTAAAGGGAGAGGTAGAAAATAGAGATTTAGTTGGGGCTCAGATTCCGACGGAGGTGCAGACTTTGTTGGAGGAGTTTGATGGTGTGATTCCTAAGGATTTACCTGTAGGGTTACCTCAAATGCTTAATATACAACACCATAAAGATTTGATTTCAAGTGCTTCTCTTCCTAATTTGCCTCATTATAGGATGAGTCAGAGAAAATGAGTCTTAAGGAGAAGGTAGAAGAGTTGCTAAGCAAGGGGCATATTCAAGCTAACATGAGCCCATGTGCAATTCCAACTTTGTTGACGCCTAAGAAATATGGAAGTTGGCAAATGTGCGTTAAATGTAGGGCGATCAACAAAATTACCAATGTACAAGTCTCTATTCAAGAGTTGGAACTATGTTTGATCAATTGAGTAGAAATTGTATTACTTGAATTAACTTTGAGGAGTGACTATCGACCCAGATCGAGAATGCATTTAAAGTGATGAGTGGAAGACAACATTCAAGACAAAGGGATCATCATAGAAGCCCCAGTACGAACCATACCCGGATTGTTAAGAAGATAAACAGTAATGCTTATGTGGTTGACTTGTCAAGTTGGATGAAGATTTCAAAGATCTTCATTTTTGTTGATCTTACCTTGTTCTTGAATATAGTAGAAGTATCTCACTTGATTAATCGAAAAAAACAGTTGATCAGAAGCCAGCGCTGATTTTGAAATATTGCAAGTATTTTTTATATTTGGTTTACAAAAATTTGAAACTAGAGTGATATGGTTTGGTTGTGTGGGTTTAATTTTAAAATATTAAAAAAAACAATAGAGCAGATAATAAATGTTATTTTAAACTTTTATTCTATTTTTTGAGTTTGATTTTGAACTCTAAAGACAGTGAGTTGTGAGTTTCCTATTATAGTATTTTTAAACTTTTACAAATTTGAAAACTCTTAAAAAAAAATCTACTATTGTCGTGTTCATGGTAATGATGAATCTGGATAAATTTTTTAAAAAGTAATATTTTTTATTTGTATTTATGTTTTTCATTTTCTACGAAATTATTTAATAAAGAATAAAATTAATTAATTTATTTTTTATTTTAACTTTATAGATAATTATTTTTTATAATGCTATTTTAAAATTTATTAATAAAAGTTAAGGAAAATTATGGATTTTTTTGGATAACATTACATATATTAATTTTATTTTTATATATTTTATATAAACATAATTATGGATTTGTTTGCCCATGCTAGAGGAGTTGTTTGATTCTTTTGAAGACTCCAAAACCCACTTATTAAGAGACGTTTCTGACACCTTCTCAACCTTAAAGAAAGATTATGCTTATTAACACATAACACTAAAATCTCGCTTTTCAATCAAAAATTAGATCTTTTGTATTTTATCAAAGTGTTAATAAACTGATTACACATTTTCATTATTTACTATACAAATTCGAGTCTTTTTCCCTTGTTCATCTAATTAGTTTGCTTTACGTCATAATGATGTGAGCACAAGGGGTTTCTATCCCTAATCTACATAGGAGTCACGTAAGCGAGTTAGCTACAGGCTTGACTAATAGAATACTCAAATTCTACTTGGAGTTAACTGAGTTGAGCTCAGCTTGAGTAGTTTGTCAAGTCAAGTTCGAGTACTACTTGACTAGAGCTGCTCGCAAGCTTAATTGAATTTCATGGATAATTTATTGTTATTAAGTTTAAATTTATTCGAGCTTAATTGAGTCGAAATCGAGTCAATTTCGAGTGAAGTTGACTTTGAGTTGAGTTCATGTATAATTATTTATTAATTTTTTAATTGATTCGAATTTTGTGAGTCGGGATTCGAGTAAGCTCGTGTTTATAAATCAGTTTGACATTTGAAAAGCTTGATTGAGTTCGAGTTTCTTAATCGAGTTGAGCTCGAGCTTGTCAAATCAACTTGATTCATTTACACCCCTAACTCCACATAGTATCGATCCCAAAAAATTTGAGATTTTCAAACATTTTTATTATGATTAATTTTAAAACCAATATTTGAAAACATATAATAAACGCATAAGATGTGAAACCCCAGAAAATCCAAGATTTTGGATAAAGGGTAAAATAGTGATTTCGGCTGAAAATCCGGAATTTTTCTAGATCTCGGATGTGAAAGCGGACTTCTCAGTTGAATTAAATCTACGCGAGAATTTCGCTGCAGCGTAAATTCCCGTTGAATTAAGTGGTCAGGATTTCACGTTTTTCGAGAGCGTGGGGTGTCGGATGACACATGGCAAGATAAAGGGATGCCACATGGCACCTAGGAATGTGACATGGCAAGAGCCGTGCCAGTCTGCTTAAAAGGAATGGCTCACGATGAGCCATGTGTGTGAAAAAGGGATCCCATGGCCCACATTGAGCCGTAATAGTGATGATGTCGTAATGAGGGTTTAAGAAAAATAAGAAAAATATGGGAAATGAGAAATGGCGCGCTAGCGAGGAAATGGGAGGCGAATTTATCCTTTGATCGGATAATTGGTGGCTCAAAAAGAAGAAAATGAGGAGAAATGAAGGAAAATGGAAATGAAAAGAAAAAGAATAGAAAGCGGAAGGAAAGAAGAAAGAAGGAACAAAGAGAAAGAATCTCAGTAGAGAGAAAAGGGAGGAAAAGGAGAGAGAAAGGAGGAAAGGAAAAGGAAGATTTTCAGGATTTGGACCGGTCGGCCGTTCGGCCGGTTAAGTCATAAAGTTGGTGCGATTAGAAGTTTGCGTGTCGGCGCCCAAAAGTTGGAGTTTAAATAATTTCCGAGAGGTAGAACGGTTTACTTTTAGCTAAGGAACATGTGGTAGGGGTTGCTTGTGAGAGGCCATGAGAGCCATGTAAATTAGTTCAAGCTTTGGAATTAAAGGGTATGGATTTGTGACCAGGTTTCATGAGCTGTGGGTTAGGTTTGAAGCCAGAAACTAAGATTTCTAGAGTGTCATGGTTGTTGATGTGATGACAAGGATTGGGCAAATGGTTTATGTTCTTTGAAGGGGCGTGAGGTACCCTGTTGAATGGTCGTAATTTTAAGACCTTGTTGTGTGTTATGGCTTGCTTGAATAACATGCAGTGTGTGGAAATGTAATGTTGATGCATGCTATTTAATGTATTAACATGATTTGCATGGAGGTAGATTATATATATAAATTATAATTTTCCATGGTTTGTAAAAATATTTCATGTAGTGCTCATTCATGCATATAACATGAGAAAATGCATTGGCATCGTCAGCCGTATGCACGGTCTGCATCGCGTCGAGGTTGGGTGTGGGTGCGGGGTAAAGGTTGTTGTTGGGTGTCGGTGAATGGGTCGATGAACTCGGGAAAAAAAATGGGACCATCGAGGTAGGATTCACGAGTGTGTAAAATGATCAAGAAATGATAAATTACATGTTTGGCGGACGAGTTGAGGTAGATCCCCACAAGGTGAAAGTCCCAAATGTTATTCACCCAGTTAGACATGAATCCGGCGATGTAAGAAGTTCGTGAAAATGTTGAGCAGTGCGGCGTCTCACGGTGTAACGAATCGAGTATTTATAAAATAAAAAAGGAAAAAGGATTTGATAGCTAAAATTGGAGGGTCTCGATGGTTTAGTCGGGGTAATGTGTTGGTTTATTCACCTTGGCATTCCAAGTGTGAGGAGTCGGATCAGGACTCGGGTTGTGAGCATGGGGTTGCATCTCATGCGTGATGTGGAACATTTCATATAATAGTAAATAATTGTATGGAATGTGATTGATTACATATATGTCATTGCATATGCATTTTAGGTGGGAGCAGCACGCAGGAAGAGCTTTTCTGGCCGGGCTTTGCTCACCCTGGTCGCGAGACCCCCTTTAGAAGTGCGAGGGATTTGTCAGGGAGGCCGGTCTTGTGATGAGGTAGCTTTTGAGAAGAAAGTAGGAAATGTGGGCTTTTAAGTAAATATTTTGTAAATATGTATAAATCTTTTTGTAGAAACAGCGTAAACTATGAGAACATAGTTGGCGTATTTATTTTAGTATTGGTTGTAGACTGAGGCTATTTCTTTGGTATCTTCTCGTGATCACGAGATGTATAGATTTTCATGAGGTTGGCGGGTGAGTCAGCGGTGCGGGTTTTGGGGCGTCACATAAGAGATCTGGTGTGTTTTATACAAAAATTAGTGATACTTTCTAATTTTTAAACATAAATAAATACATTAAAAAAAACCAAATGTGTATTATGATTACGTTTATTATTTGACTTATTAAAAAAGCCAAAATATTCACTTTTTTTCCATTAAGTTAAAAACAAGTTATTGAAACCAGCCAACATAATTAAAGTGAATTTGTTATTAGTAGGTTTGCTTTAGTTATAAAGGTTGATATCTATAAGCAACTTTTAGTTAAATAAAAAAACCAAATATTTTAAGTTTTTAATAATTCAGCCAAAACAAATATCATGTAATTAATCCACTAATAAAATCTATTAATCAATCAACCGTCATCGTGATTTCCATTTAAGGATGATATGGAATACTGAGTAGGTGCATCAAGAACCAATCATTAAAGATAGGAAAGGGAAAAATAGTGGGATGTTGGTTCAATAAATAGTATAGATCTTTCTGTTTAAACACAAAAAGAACCTACGTGGCAATAGGTTACCACAAAGCCTTAAACAACATTTCTAAAGATTTTCATTGTGAAATAATCAAAATCCTAAGCAGAAAAATAGTGATATCCTTCATTAATTTCATGTTTTCACACTTGGTGGCAGCTCCCATTATTCTTCAGAACAGTCCAAGAACCACCTACCCAGACGTTCTGATGCCTTCTCAACCTACAAGAAGAGCCAATACTTATTAAATAGTACATGGCCATATATCATAGTGTTATGATTAGTTCTATATTGGGATTTGACTAAGGAAAGTTCTATATATATATATAAGTGGGAAAAGGCGTTGTCTGGAACCTTGACTTGGCATGTCTTTTAGATAGCATGCGCATTATAGTAAGACTTAGAAAAAAGCGGTCAATGCTATATTGACCGCCTAATACGTGCCTAGGCGCTAAAAGGCGTGAGCCTTTTTGTTCAAAGTTTTTTTTTTTTTAAGTGGTACAAAAAAATTAAAACAGTGTCATAAGAAATTAAAAATAAAAATAAAAAATAAAATAAAATGTTTTAAAAAATGGAAACTTTTTAAGATTAAATTTTCTTTCTTAAACAAAAAAAATAAAGGAATAATAAAAATGGCTTATAATGTATAAGGATTAAGGATTTGAAAATTTAATAGCAAAAAAGGAAAAATGAAATAAAATAATATATTTTTTAAGCAAAAGTGGGCACAACTGTTTCATTAACTTGCAACTTGCAAAACCTATTTTTACAAAAAAAAAAAAAAAAAAAGCACCACAAAGGGAAACTAAGGCAAGGTAAACTGCACTATAGACATAAACCCAAAAAAGACAAAAGTTTCATTTCTACGTGGTCCCTCATTTCCAGGCATTATTAGCTTAAAAATCCATGGTATTTGTTTTCTTCCTTTCTATTTCTTCTTCTTCTTATTATTTTTCTCTTTCTCTTTCTCTTGTTATTTTTTTTCCTTTTTCATTCATTCTTTTATCTTTTTTTATCTTCTTTTATTCTTTTTAAGATATGACAATTGTATCTATTTGTTGGTCATTTGATGTAAAGATTAAATAACAATTTGTATTGAGAATTATTTGAATGTATAAGCGTTTCAAAGGTTAATGGTATATATATATTTTTTAGTTTATGTTATTGCCTTCTAGGTGTTTGATAAAATGTGTAAAAGAGATTATTTATGTACTTTAAATCTTTTAATCATTGTATAGTTTAAAAAAACTCTTGTGAGTTGTGATTATTACAATGATAATTAGTTACTTTTTTTTTCATATGCAAGTTTTACACTTGTATTTTATTTAGTAATGTTAGTTTGTTTTATTGAATTAGAATTTTAAATTGCACATATTATTAAATTTTGTAGGAATCAAGGAAACAAAATAATTCTTCCATTGCATCTAATTCTAGTGGTGATGAACTAAAAAAAGACTCTAGAGATGTTGGATGGGAAACCGCGATTCTTTTAGATCCTAGTAATGCTAATGATGTAAAATGCATATTATGTGGTAAAGTTACAAAGGCGGGAATTAATAGGCCTGTGAAGTCCACATAGCCGATATCAAGGGAGTAGGTGTGAAACCATGTCTTAGAGCAGATGAGGAGCAAAAGCCAAATGTCGTAAGGCACTTGAAGAACAAGTCTAAAAGGTAAGAAGCTATTGAATGTTGGTAGATTAAGAATAGTCTGATTGTATTTGTTTACACGTGAGGAAAAAGAAGAAGAAATTTCTATTATTGAGGGAAGACAAAGAAAAACCTATTAATGTAGGTGTCATGGATCAATTTAAAGGCGATCAAAGTTGATGATGCTTCTTTGAGTTCAAGTAAGAAAATGAAACAACAAAATGTTAATGATGTAATTTTGAAAAAGATTATGAGTTCATCAATATTTGGTAAGATGGGTATATGAAGTCGGGATTCCTTTTAATGCCATTGACAATGATAGCTTCAAAAGATTTGTTGAAGCTCTTGGTCAATATGGCCCGGGTTATACTCCTTCTCAATATCAATCTAGGGAGCCACTTTTGAAGGGAGAGATGGAGAGAACAAAAGAAATACTCAAGAAGCAAGAAGAAGAGTGGAAAAATAATGGGTGTTGTATCATGATCGATGCTTGGAGTGATAGAAAAAGAAGAAGCATCATGAATTTATGTGTGAATTGTAAACTAGGAACCATTTCTTTCTTCAAGGAAGCTTAAGATGATGCTCTATAGATCCAACCATGTTGGCTATGTCCAGCAGATATTAAGATATGGGCATGAAAATGTGGTTCAAATTGTGACCTACAATGTACCAATAATATGGTTGCCTCCCAAATTTGTTGCATTGAATGACATAACATCTTTTGGATATCATGTGCTACATCTTCATACCATAAACTGTATGCTTGAAGGAATCTCTAAACTCATAGCTTCAAAGTGAGTACTTGATAAGGCCAAATCTCACTATTTTCATCTATGCACATCATAAGATTCTGTATTGATAGAGAAAGTTTACCAAAAGAGATTGTTGTTTGTCCCAGAGTCACTAGAGTTTGCAACTTCTTTCCTTAACATTGCAAAGTTTACTGATAAAAAACAAGAATTAAAAGATGGACAAACAATGAATGGGATAAATACTCAAATGGTCATAGAGCAAAAAGGGAAAAGAGCTTATTTGATATTGCTGTTCAATGTGATTTTTTTTTGAACTCAATAGAATTGTGTTTGAGTGTATTCACTCCATTAGTGAAAATGCTTGGACTTGTTGATGATATAAGCCTTCATCAGCTTTGTTTATGGTGCCATTAAATGTAAAGGATGGCCGTGATATTGAAGAAGCTGAATGCACTTATGCTAATCTTCAACATTGATGCAAAAGCAAGGATCATCTTAAGAGTCCACTTCATACAAATCACTTATTTTTAATTCATATTTCTTCAAGAACTCAAATATCAAAGATGATCCACATGTTCGTGGCCATGATCATTTGTGTTAGAAGTTCTTCTGCTGTCAACAAACACCATGATAAATACTGAAGCTACTGTAAGGTAATGCAAAAGAGAATGTATTTGGAAAAACTAAAATAAGTGTGGATGTGAGGAACAACATGCAAATTATAATCCGGTGCTTGATATTCTTGAAGTATCTTTTCTTTTGATACACAGATATACAATAATACAATCTTCACATATATTATCAGCATGCTATGATGTCACTTTCTATTCTTTCTTTATATAGAGATATATTATTATATATATATATATTTATATGAGGCAGGTTATGTATAATATATATATACTGTTGATCAGACTTGGAAATGAAACACCAAATTTGAAAATAAGGGCAAAAAAATATCCTAGTTTAACTACTAGTTCATTGGGGTGTGGAAAGAAATTGGAGTGTCTTTTGAAGGGTAAGTATGACAAATGCAGAGGTATTAAATTATTACTTTGTTAGTGGTTATGAGGTACTAGTTTAATCATTTATAAAGTATACTAAAAATTTTTAACTTCTTATGTAGGTGCACACCAAGAAGAGAAATAGACTAGACACCAAGAAGAGAAATAGACTAGACACCATAAGGATAAACAATCCTAGTCTATGTTCAATTTAATGCAAGGTTGATGAATAAGAAAAAGAAGAGAAATAAATTAGAGATTCTACTCGCAAGTGATGCTAGTAATGCACAATCATGGATTGCCGAAGGTTGTGATGATGATGAGATGGAGAATGATATGTTACCACCTAAAAAATGTTCTAGAAATGCTCAAGTTGAAATTAGGGAGCCCCAAAAAAATGATTTTGTATCGGATGACAAGGAAGATGAGTTGGATGAGGATATAGATATTGAATTGGAGTTCGATAAAGAATTAGTCAAGAGTTAGATTATGGTAATAAAGTAAAATATATATTAATATAGAATTAATAGGTACTGTAGGGTTTGTAATATATAAGTTTTGAAACTTAATTTTATTATTGAAAACTCTGAAAGCATGAATTTCATAAATCTATTATGATGGAATTACATGTTAATTCATGTTTATTACACATACAAAGGATAATATATAGACTTCACAAATATGAATTATTTTTTGTTTATTTATAGCCTTTATAGTAATTAAAATAATAATATAATTGTTAACGCCTTACCTAGGCTTATATAAGATGCCTTGTGCTTGTAAGGCTTAAGGCTTGACCTTGCCGCCTTGCGACGCCTTACGCTTTTTAAAACATTGATATATATATATATATATATATATATATATATATATATATATATATATATATATATATATATATATATATATATAAAGTTGGTACATTGCTAAATTACATTTTTAAGTTTAATAGAAACTATAGCTTTAGCGTTAAAATAGATGACTATAAGTGGTTTAATACAAGGGTGAAAAAGAGAGAAGGAAAGAAAATAAATAAATAAATAAAAGTTTGGAGAGGGGTGGAAAAAGAGTGTATTGAGGTTTAGGTAGAAAAAGATTGAGAGAGTTTGAACTAAGCAATTTTTTTTTTTTTTTTCACATTGTTAAAGACATGATATTTATATTAAACTCGGATCCTAAAAGCTCAAGATTTTAGGAGAGTTGGTCGTTCGTTTAACATGGTATTAGAACTTGGTAAGGTCCATGGGAACACACGTGAGGGGTGTTAGCAAGGCATGGTATTCATATTGTTATAGTCTTGTAGAATTAGAAACCAATCGAAAAGGAAATATGTATATAGGTAAAGTTAGGAAAATTCATATTTTTTCTTATTTGTTTGAGATTTGTCTTGTATATAAATAAGTTGTTTATGATAAACAGTAAATATAATTCTCTCAATATATCTTTGATTATATATATCAGAGCCTAGAGCTCGGATTGGGAAGAATTTCAGGCAGCTTTCAGGTTGTCTTTCGGAGTGCACAAGAGGGTTGTGAGAGGTGTTTTTTGAAACACCATTTCGAGGGAACGTGGAGTGACACCTTCGGCATAGGGAGGAGCGTCGGTCGCTGATGGGTGACGAGCCTTGCCACTAAGTCTAGTGATCGGAACCCTAGCTCGTAAGTCACATGTGTCGATCCAAGGTTTTTGCCTTGTTTCACACGCACTACGCGTGGGGGTTCTTGGCTTCCTATGTTTTCCCACACTTATCACATACGTCTTAGTCTCGTGGAGTCCATCAATCAGTTTATAGTGCCAACCTGAACTTATTTTGTGTTTTATGAAAAAGGTAGCGGGACTTATAGTTTCTTCGAGGAATTTTGAGTTTCTGGTCTCTCGCAGTTGGCTTAATGGCTCTGCCTCCTCCCGCTGTGTTCTAATTACGATAAAGGTGATAAGAAACCCACAGGATACAAAGTGGTTCGAAGATGTCCAAAATCATGGACCACAAACTGAATTGTCTAAATTATTTGGATTGGAGTAAAACAATTCGAATCTACGTAAGGAGAATATATATGGCTGCTTATCTCAATAAGGACCCCACCAACTGATGATTCGAAAGAACAATGGATAGAGGAGGGTGCCGCATTTTCCTATAGATTCGTAATTCCATTGATAGTGAGGAAATCGGTTTAATTAATTATTGTGAATTTTTCAAAGAGTTAATAGATTATTTGGAGTTTCTGAATTTTAGGAAAGGGAATGTCTCAAGAATATTTGAGGTGTACACCGCTTTTCATCGACCTAAAAAACGGGACAAGTCTCTTACTGCCCACTTCATGGAATTCAAGAAAACTTATGAAGAGTTGAATATGTTGCTGCCCTTTAGTGCAATATCAAAGTCCAACAAGCTTAGAGAGAACATATGGCGACTATGAGTTTAATCCCGATGGGTCTGTTGCTAGATTAAAGGAACGTCTTGTTGCTAAAGGTTATGCTTAGACTTATGGAGTTGATTATTCTGATACTTTTTCTCTTGTAGCTGAGATGACATTTGTTTGTCTGTTTACCTCTCTTGTTGCTTCTTATGATTGGGACTTGCATCAACTTAATATCAGGAATGTCTTTCTACATGGAGATCTTCAAGAAGAAGTTTACAAGGAGCAACCTTCGAAGTTTTTTGCTCAGGGAGAGTGATGAGTATCTTAAATACTTATTTCATTCTTGTATTTCTTTAGTTCATAGTTCTTTATAGATAAATAAACTAATGTCTCATTTAAGATTAACAATGTCAAAGAGAAAATTTGACATTTAGTATTGATAAATCATTAAAATAGAAATATGAATTATTAATCTAATGATAGCTCATATGGTTCTCATTGAAATAAATTAGCATATTCTAGACTCCGAGAGCTTTCCGTAGACACCAAGATCATATGATTCGGAGTCTTAATGAACAAGATATGACATCACGAAGTGAAGGAGACGTAAAATGACGAAATTCGGATAAAGTGCGAGTCACTCACGCTTTAGCATGAGTGCTTCACGCTATAGCGTGACTCCACTCATGCTATGAGGTGTGTGTTCTCACACTCTAGCGTGAGCGCACTCACGCTAAAGCATGCATGCTGTAAAACTCGAGAAAAAAGCAATTTTTTTTAAAAATGGCAAAACGATAATTTTTCATTATAGTACAGGTTGAAAACCTGAAATTTTCTAGAATTTAGATGATGAAACATACTTCACCGTTGGAATCGTCTCGCGAAATCTAGTTACCCAGACGAATTTCGTCGAATTCCGAGATAGTCGGAATTTTCACGTTTTTTGGGGTGACGAGTGTCCAGTGAACCCCAAATTGAAGAAAATCTTGGAATTTGTAATATAATTTAAAAAAAGTTCATATAAGATAATTTGAACTTGAACCGGGACTGCCACAGGCTGCTTTGTTATGGTCGAACCTATTATCCATATTTTTGGGACTAATTTTCGGTTGGGAAAAAGTGAGAATTTGGACTAGTATCCTTCAAGGAAATTGTAGTTCTATATGAGAACTTGGTGTTAGGATTTTGAATCACCCATATCGAATCTCTATAACTCAAGTTATGGTCTATTTTCTAAGACTGCTATAGCTTAGGCTGTTTAATGGTTTGTATCCAGTTTTTTGGACTGTTAGGGGACGAGTTTTTGAACTGAGTTCGGAGCTATTTTGTGGTCTATTATGGCTTGCTTTGGGGGCCATTATGTGACTTATTTGAGTGTGTCATTACTTGATTAAGAGTGACATGTTTGGATGTCAATATGTGTTTAAATATATTGGCATGTGATGAATTGGTGTGTGAAATTGCCATGATATGGCTTGATTGTGAGTGTGCCACTACTTGACAATGTAGTGACCTGTTTGGATGTCAATATGAGTACTCCAACGTATTGACATGTGATGAATTATTATGTGCAATAACCATTACATGGCTTGTTTGTGTGGGTGTCATTTCTTGATCATAGAATGACATGTTGAATGTAAATGTTAGTATATCAAGCCAGATGATAGGTTGGACATGAAATGACAAATGATTTATGGAAGTCATATGCGTGTGGATGTGATTGTCCATGATTAATCGTAAGTGGTATGGATTGTGTTGTCCATGTAGCATTCATTATGCATGTGACATGCATATAACATGCAATGGCATTCAGACGTGATATGCATAGGACATCGACAACGGTGTGAGTGCATGATTGGTAACTCGACACTGTGTTTGGTGTTCGATGGTGGGCTCTGTAAAATGGGATAACGTCCAAAATGAGTCTCACGGTTGCATAAAAGAAAAAGGAAATGAAAAATACGTGTGTTGGGTATATCAAGAAGGGATAAACCCGCCAATTATGGTCAGAGATAGTCCCCAGCGGTGAAAGGCTATAAAAGTGTCTGGGTTTGTGGAGCCCACGGTGAGACACCAAAAATCCGCTACCCACAAAAACACACTGGACTTGGTAAAAACAAGTGAATATCGGAGCCTGTCCAATGAATTTTGATTTATAAAACAAAAAACTTTTGTTTTGGAAAAATGGTCATTGATGGAACATAAATGACGGTTTTCACACTTTGCATGTACATGTGTGAGGGAGTAAGTGAGGACTCGAGAATTGGGATAGGGTGAGTCACATTCTCATCCATAGCATGCAGAAATTTGAGTAGGAATGTGTATGTTTTTACTTGAATGTGTGAAATGGCATTGCATGTGCACTTAGGTGGTGAGTAGCCCTTATAGGAATTATTCTCTATCAGTATCGCTTCTCACCCCGTCGTGGACCCCCTTATAAAAGTGTGTGGTACATCTGAGGATCTATCGCCTCCTTCGAGGCCGTGGATTTTGAAGGAAGCCGTGATGTGGCTTGATAATATTTTTGTAAAATATATTAGAACAAGCTGGGTTTTAATACATGCTCTATATAAAAGCTGCCAGAATAAACTCTGCGACCATCATGGATATAGTCAGATATCAGGATGTGACGCATGGTCCCAGCACATTACTACTTCACAGACCTTTAATTTTTTGCTATGGATATATTATTATACTGTTTGTATATTGAGTAGAGCTCCCAAAGAGAAGACTCTCGCTCGATTTTCAGGAAAGATGATCCCGATAAATCTGGACATAACAATGCGGTATCAGTCACCGTTATCCATGAGTTTTTTCGTAAGGCTGACATGGTTAGTCAACTGACCCTGGCCTTGAGGCATCACACATGCTCACACTTCAGCGTGGTTTGGTTTCTTCTCCAACAAGAGGCTTCCCATTGCCACACTGCAGTACCAGATCCATGCTGAGGCGCAAGGTGATGTCGAGGCCTGTTTTTTCCAAGCCCCATATTCTTTCGCTTCTGCTGGCCATTAAAAGAGAAATTAGGGCATTTTTGGAGGGGAGTTCACAGGGGAGAGTTCGGGAGCTAAAGAGGGGGTTCCTCTTGGCTGCAAAGAGTGAAGCCCCTAAGGTTTCTAAACCTTAAGGCAAAGCTCTCTTTAGCGAAGAAAGAAGATAAAAGAAGAAGAGGAATATTTGAAGAGGAGATTGAGCATCATATTTATATAGGCTATTTCTTCATCTTTATGTTTTATCTTCTTTTCTTTTGTTGTATTTCTCCTTCCATGAACTAATCCCATTTTCCAGGCTTTTAGATGTAAGATGTTTAGTGATTTATGTATTTGAACATTGATTTACTTTCTATCGATATTAAATGCCCTATTCAATTCTTCATTACATGTTAGTGTTTGTACACCATTGGCATGCTTGTGGTTTAATTCAAGATTTGAGAAATGAGAGTTGAATTAGACATGTGTAGGGCATCACATTTTACCATTGACAAGAGATTCTCATGGGTTTTGTGTGGTAATTTAGGCTTCTAGGGTTTATTACACTCTTAGGGCTTTGGGGTTGAGTAGAGATGCAAGATACCTAAGATCTATGGGTAGAATGTGGATTATCGAGAGAGATTCACATGCAAAACAGGCTACCATTAATAGTGATTAGAATATTAATTAGTGAATTCACTGATTTAGAAATGCATATGATTACTAAATGAAATCTAAACCCTAGGTTTTTCCACTTTATTTCTTATCCTTGCATGTTAGCTTAGGATTTTAGTTTATTAGTTTTCATTTTTATTCTCATATCTTCCACCATCCAAATAAAGCTAGGATTACCTAATTTCAGTACTTAGGAACCCAATCTTCATGGGACGATACTTATACTTTCATTATATTACTTGAGGCGACACGTGCACTTACGCACATAGGCGTACTATTTTATATAGCACATTTTCGCCTATCAGGGAGATAGAGAAGGTGTGTTGTCTTTGGAAGTCTCTATATAGCTTGAAATAGAGTCCTCATGCTTGGTTTGGTAAATTCAGTCAAGTGGTTGAGAATTTGGCATGTATAAGCGTAAGTCATACCACTCTGTCTTTTATAGGAATTCCAATTATGAAATTATTCTATTGGTAGTGTATGTGGATAATATCATTACCACTTTATGACTTCAAATGTGATTTACTCCCAAATCTTTTATTCAGAATAATTTCTCACAAAGGATTTAGGGACATTGAAATATTTCTTGGGTATTGAAGTCATGAGAAGTAAGTAGGAAATATGTGTATAATTTGTTATTCGAGACAAGGGAATTGAGTGCAAACTCCGTAGAGTTCCCATGGCTCATAATGTGGCAGCTTGGGCAGCGGGCGATAACTATTCAAGAATTCTAAGCAGATGTAAGACTAGTCTGGGAAATCAATTACTTTACAAGTAATCCTCACCCGATATGGCTCATTCAAGAGGTATTTTTAGTAGCATATGTCATCTCCCACAACTAGTCATGGGCAACTGTAGAAGATATCCTATGCTACTTCTTGGTTAAGTCTTGGACGTTTAATAAGCAGATAAGAAGAATGGGCACAGTAGAATCGAGTGTTTTTCAAACGCAGACTAAGTAGGATCTAAGGAAGATAAGAGATCTACCTCTAGATATTGTGTCTTTGTTGGAGGAAATATGATCTTATGTAGTAGTAAAGTAGTTTAAAGTGTTGTTTCTAAATTGGCCTAGTAGCGGAGTCGAGTATAAAGTCACGACAATACCGGTATGCGTAGATCATGCGATACATCAATTATTGATGGAAGTGAGCATCAAAACTTTGGTACCAGGTAAGCTTTGGTGTGATAACCAAGCTGTCATGCATATAGCATCTAATTCAGTATTTCATGAACCGACCAAACATATTGAGATAGATTGTCATTTTGTCCATGAAAAGATCTAGTTGGGGTTGATCTCTACACGATTTGTAAGGACTGGAGAAAAATTAGAAGATAGTTTCACAAAAGCCTTGAAGTTAGTCGAACAAGTCAAGTATGATCAACATCCACGCCTCCAACTTGAGTGGAAGCGTTATAGTACATGTAATTAGAAATTAGTCGGGAAAAGGAAATATGTATATAGAAGAGTCGAAACTTCATATTCTTCTTATTTGGTTTGAGATAAATTTCAGTATAAATAGTTGCTCAGATCAATGAAAAATGCAATATTTCCTCAATCTATCTTTCATTACACTTATTAAACCCAAATCCTGGAAGTTTGAGCTTTTAGGAGGACATGTTGAATGTAGTAAGAAGCTAGATGCCTCTTTGCCGTGGACAAAGGTAGGTATATCAAACTAGTATACCCTATTTTATTTTCACTGTAGCATTTAGGTGTTGTGATTTTTACAAACAAATTCTATCAGAGCTTCTGCATATATACTCAACATTCAACAACAATATCCTTACCTCAGCATCCCAATTAGTTCTCCATACAATATAGGTAAGTGCAAGAGTTTGCATGCCCACTCCACACAGCATTCCAATCCACATACCCTTTATAAAAAAGGAAGAAATTCTGCTTAAATACTGGTATTTGTAAAAATGCAGAAGCAAACAACCCTACTTTATATTCTACATATCACGTTATAAAGTTGTTGACATCAGTACTGGTTAATTTTAGTGGGGGCAAGGTTAAGTAATTTAGGGTTTATTTGGTTCCTGTTTTTGATAATAGTTTTTGAAAACACAAAGAACATCATTTTGGTATTCTCTAAAAATTGTTTTGGTTCTCTAAAGTTAGTGTTTTTTGTGTTATCCGTGTTTTTCTGAAAAAAAAAAAACAAAAACAAAACTGGGAAACAAACATGTTCTCTGTGTTTTCCATATATATATATATATATATAGGTATATATATTTTCAGAACAAAAAAAAATAGTTTTCAAAATTATTAACAAAACAGGCTCTTAAGTTTTGGAAACTTAACAAATTTAGGTAATAGTCCAATGGTTCAAATCCTCATGTATTTCAGTGGGGCAAAACTCATCACTGGGTTCAATCTCGCTTTAGATATAATAGTGAAATTGTTTTCTTGTAAGAAAAATCTGTCTCCACTGGGCACTATCTAATTTTTTTTCAAGGTATGTCAGGTTATATTAGATGAAGTTCAAGAATCTTCTCATTGCTGTCTGCCAATACTACTCTATAACATGACATGTAAAAATTCAAATGATGATATTTAGACATGAATTACTTAATTTTAACTTGAGACTAGCAATATATAAGCAAAGCTCCAAATGGTACTCCTATCACATACTAACAACCAAGATTGACAAATGCAACCAACTTTTTGCCAACCAGCACCTACAGCTACCCTGGCACAAGAAATAAAGATGAAAAGAACTTTGTAAGAAAAGAGAATGCTTTCAGTGATTTTAGAATGGAGATGAAGTTCTTCAGTCAGTGTATCGTGACTAAGCAATATGGAAACGATAGCTAAGATTGTTAACAATAGAGATGGAAAAGACTTGCCTATAAACACCGGCTGAATGCTATTAAACAAGATTGAGAAGGCAAGGAGGATGGAGAGACGTGAAACAGTTTCTGCTACTTCGTCAGTGCTCGTAAACAAGTATGCAATGTCATGACCAAAGATCAGACATAGAATCCAGAAGAATACTCCAATAACAGTTGAAGTACTTAGGATGAAAATAATAGAAAATTTTACAGCTGTAGCATTTCCTGCCCCCAGCTCATTTGATACTCGCACACTATAAAAAAACAAACATACGGATTTATCTTATATATAGGAAACAAAGTGATTCCACTGCTAGAGAGGAAGAAGGTGAGTTGTTCAGTTAATAAAAGCTGTACCATGATGCACCTTGGAATCCAAGGGCTAACATCAACTCCCAGGCATATATATTGATGCTGCAAAGTCATCAAAATAAATCAATTTTCTTGAGGGGAGAAACAAAAAGGTAAAAGAGCATGAAATTGTTGATTAAAACTTACCAAATAGAGAAGGCAGATATTGCAACTGATGCATTTTTCAGATATCCAGCCACTACGAGTACAACAGCATAGTACCATAACTCTAAGCTGTTAAGATTTAAATACATACAATAGCTAGTAAGTGCTATCATAGATGATGTCATACCCATCAGAGCTTCGCATTTAAATTAGAAATAATTTTTCTTTCTTCTTTTTAACATTTGAGGTTTTTCAAACTCCCTGGTAAACTAGGAACTGAATTTTTTGGGCATAGAATTGAGCTCACCATATTCACATCATAAAATCCATTGGAACACCAGACTTGATATCTGATTTATTTTGTTGAAGCTTAGATTGACTCTCTTTATGATGCTATTAGACTTAGCATGCAAGTAACTAGACATCTTCGATTGATCACTTACATTTGATATGCGAACAATACTCCCATCTGTAAACACTAATGATCGAACTCCCCTCAAAATTAGGATGTGCAGGAGCAAATAGAGCTTCCAAATATCCAAAAGGATCATCCTCTCACCTGCAACTTCTAATGGCCATAACTTTAGATTTGGTGGGAACCAGGGGACCTATAGCATCATCAGTAATTGTAAAGCCTACACACATGCTAGACAGATGAGGCCAGGATGCTTCCTTCTTGATAATTTGCTAATAACACAAACTTGGCTGTCCAAATAACAAGGCCTTCATCATAGCATATTTTCTTCCTTGAAATGCATCTTATGGGATACACAAGAATAGACTTTAAGGAGTTATCCTGGAGTTAATGAAAACTTCTAGGATTTCCTGAATTGGTCATGTTAAAATTCCCTAACAGGCTATGGGACTGATTCCTGTCATTAAATATGTTTCTAAAGGCTTCTTCCATATCTATATAACCAGAAAAGTTAACTTTAAAAACGTTAAAGTGAAAATGACACCCAACCAAATCATATATCCTGTTCTCTCCTGCACCGTTCCTCTAAAGCATTTCTTGCAGATCTACTTTTCTGAAATGTTGTCTCCATAGTTTATATTTACTCGTAAACATTACCAGATAAACGCTTACGCTGTTAATGATAACATAGTATATTTTGTCCCAAGAAGGAAAAAAGTAGTATTTGATAAAAAGTTGAGATTGGATGATTACTGGTGGTTATAAAAACCAGAGGATATTGAGAGCTTTACTACAGGCCATAAGTCGGTGAAGGCAGCAATGGTGAATCCTCTCCATGTTTTAGGACACCAGCCTCCCAAAATGTACACTAACTCTCCAATGACCATAGACCACATGGATATTATCATTGAACCCATTGCTCCAGGAACCCCTAAATTAAGTTTGGTCACAAAGATCCAAGACAACAACAAATGAAGCAATTCTAATGAGGAAGCGGATAACCATCCAACAAATCATGTTCTTGAGTTGAGCTTGTAAATACATTTGGATTGTCAAGATAAAAACATAACAGTATAGAATGGGAATGAACCATAGAGAGACATTTCCTGCAGCTATTGCTACCTCCTCTTCCTGGCCAAGTAGTATGAACAGGGGAGTTGCAAAAATGAATAAAGGGGTCAAAATTGTGGCAACAACAGCATCAACAATCCACGATCGTTGCAAATATATACCCATCATGTGATATTGCTTTGCTCCAAAAGCTTGCCCGCAAAGAGTTTCTGTTGCACTTGACATGCCCAGCTGCAATAGAAAAGAAAATGCAATGGAAGATATGTACATAGAGCACTGTTTGTGGCAATATAATTTAGAGTTAGACTAGTATCAGATGCATATCTTCTTTGCACCGAAAATTTCATAAATTCAGTATGCATAATTCTAAAGAAGTCATTGGAAAGTAAAATAAAATCTCTATTTTCAACAGTTTGCAAGTTATAGACTTCCAAATAAGTGGTCCTATTGTCACTACTTATGTTTTTGGGGCATGATTTGAAATTTAAAGAATAAGCTACCAATTGGAACTTATACTATTGATAAAAGGAAATGGAGTACAACTAAGAGCATACCAACATCCCATAGGCGAAACGAACAAGGATGATTTGTGAAAGTGAATATGCAGTGAGATCAAAATCACTAATGCGACCAACAAATGACTGTGTCACAACCAGTGTTCCAAAAGTTGAAACTCTAAGTAAAATCGTAGGAAATGCAATCCTCCATGTCTTCTTTGATTCTTCCCAGATTCTGCCCTTCAAATCAGTTGCACATTCTGCTTCCAAACTCAAAAGTCTTTCTTCCATATTGTTAGCCATGATCCTGCCATAAGAACACAACAAAGGGAAGGTATATATTAAGTAAGAATCAGCTTTCAGCTTTTAATTGATGATATTTTTAAATTCAAGATGCATTTAATATGTAAAGATCTTACATTTCTTGTCCCTTATTCCTTGAAATCATCTAAATGCATTTATTGCCTGAAATCATCACAAAAAGGGATTTCTTGGTTGAGTTTCATCATAGAATCTCTATCAACATTCAAAATGACACTGTAATGCAATTAACATGTGACTAGTTCAGAAGCACTGTAATAAGCTGGGATTTTAAAATTCTATAAGGTCGCAATAGGTTAGTTGCTTGTTCCGCAAAATTTTTCTCTTAATGGAGATTTCTTCAATTTAGTCCTGAAATCCAATACAGCACAGAGGAATGGGGTTTGATTGATACTAGCATTTCTGTGGGCAGCTACGAGATCTCCATTTTTAGCTTCAGTTTGTAACTGGGCAGCAAGTTGGGCTTCATTTTTTCAAACCTATCTCCACATAATCGACTGATCCATTCGAATTACTCTTTTTCTTGTTTAAGAAAAAAGACCTTCAAACTATATAAAAGTTGCTCATAGTTAGTAGGAAGGAGGGGTTTCATTTATAATTTGATTTCATTCCGTATGCCTCCTTAAAATGAACATTCTGATTTTCAAAACCCACAAGTCATCTATTCATATCCTTCTCATCACATATTTGACATGTTCAAATTTTTGGTGCTTGAATAACAAGCAAAAAACTATTTTGAGAACTGATATAGAGGTTGTAACCCTGATGGGAAAAGCTCTTCTGCTATGTCTTCTGTTGATGCCATAAAGGACTCTGCTCTGTTCTTCACAAGGCTCCTTCATGTGCTTAAATTTGCAGGTAATATTTTTCCCATTCAATATTTGTCTGTGGGATACAATCTACCCCAAACAAACTCAATCAACAAAGAAGAAGAAAAGAAAACCTAATTCTTAGTGCCTCTTAGCGGGTGTATTTTCAACTTTCAACCATGATAGCTTGCTTCAGAATGCCAATACTGATGCAGGAGGACCCATCATAGCTGCCAAAAGTCAAATAGTGCAGGACCAGAGCTTAGTGTAGTTTTTATGGTTTATGAAGGAAAGGTAGAATTAGAGTCTATGGATGTACAAGGATCAGATTGGCTAAGCTTCAAGATGCCTCAATGAAATAAAACAAAAAGAAAAAAAACATGCTGCAATTTCTAGACAGGAAGGAAATTGTTGAGATGTTTGAGGTGTTAATAATGAGGGTGTTTGTGATTGTTGAGATAAAGCAGAGTGTGGGATCAGGCCAACAGCAGCAGTTTCCTTAGGACAAAATTCTCTCCACGTTGCCATCACATCTCACCTATATTTGCATAGATGAGAATTGGCCTTTGTTCTAGCCAATAAAATTGGTTTCCATTTTAATTAATGAAATCCATTAGATGATCAAATTTTTGTCTATAAATAGGCTTCGAGGAACATAATCAAATGAGAAATTTTAAGAGATTAAAAACAGTTTCAAAGATCATTCTTTTAATCACAAAGAGTTGAAAGAATAGGTGTGAAACAAATGTGGTTACAACACCAGGAGTAGTGAGAAGAAACATAAGATTACGAGAGAGTACTAAGAGTGTAAAATTGAGACGATTAGAACATATCCTTGTGAGGACATCTTGTGTCGGGGCTTTATCTCATAGCTTGATTATTTTCTCGGATTTACCTCATGTGGTATTTCCTCATTTTCGGTGGTTTTACCACGTTATTTCGGGTGTCATTATTATCTTACCATCTTATTATCTGAAGATTGACTTAGCCATCCAACTGCACTTTCATTTCCCGAAGGTTGGTATAGCCACCCATTTGTGAAACCCCGGAAAAAAAAAAATCTAATTTTTCAAAAAATGGCAAAATAATAAAATTGCCAAAATGGATCAGTGGAGTTCGAAAAATTCTTTATTCTCATGACTAGTCAAGATTGCCTCGCTGACTCGCCGTGAAATCTAGTGACCCTAAAATTTAATTTAATTCGACATAGTCTAAATTTTTACGAATTTTTCGGGTTAGTGAGCATAGATCGCAGACAAGATTTTTACGAAAATCGTATGTGAACGGTTGCGCCAAGCTCAATTAAAATGAATTTAATCAAAAGAAATAAATGATTTTGACATAAATGAATCCCTGACCATAATGGAACACATGGCGCCCATGAGGGCTACATAAACTTAATAATTAATTAAGTTAAGTTAGAGGAAAATAAAAGAAGAGGAAAGGAAAAAGAAAGGAAAAAAAAGAAGAAGGAAATGGAAGAGAGAGAGAGAGAGAGAGCGTGAGAAAGAGAAAGAGAGCTCTTCCTTCTCTCTTCGATACACGGAGTTTCGTCCGTCGGAATTCATCGGGCCAAGAATGGAAGTTTATCTACTCGATGAGAGTTACGCTTGGGTACTGAAATCATTGATTTCAAGATCTGCCGGTGAGTTCGGGAAATCAAAGGTTTCGTAAGCTTGGGAAGTGTCCACGACTTCCTAGACTTTCTTCTACGCCTAAGAGGTAAAGATTCTTCCTACTTTGGTTTATTTTTCCATTCCCAGTGCTGTTTGGTTGAGTTTTTAATGCCCTAAGATATTGCTTTGGCCCTTTTTGCCTTAAGGGGTTGCTCGGGCAAATTAATGGGTTATGGGAATAGTGCCCCGTTGTCTGCGATATCCAAGCCAGGCTGATTTTCGTTATAAAAGGGAGAATTTGGACTAGTAACCTTCAAGGAAATCGTATCCCTGTTTGAGAACATGATGTTAGGATTTTGAATCACCCAAATCGAACTTCTAGAACTCAAGTTATGGTCCGCTTCGACCGCTCCAAGTCGCCTGCTTTGACCGAACCACGTCCGTGTTTTGGGACTGATTTTCGGCTGAAAAAAAAGTGAGAATTTGGACTAGCATCCTTCAAGGAACTTGTAGCTCTATCTGAAAACTTGATGTTAGGCTTTTGAATCACCCAAATCGGATCTCTATAACTCAAGTTATAGTCCGTTTTCCGGGACTGCTACAGCTTAGGTTGTTTAATGATTGTGTCCAGATTTTTGCCAATAATCAGAGTATATCATTGCATGACCGAAAGATATACTTTGGTTGAAATTGTGTGGAAGTCAAATTGTGTGTTCTAATAGTTTGGTTTGTGATGTGCTTGTACGAATAAGGTCATATTACATGGCTTATCAGAGGCTAGTTGTGACATGTCTTGTCACAATTGGGCCTGTAGGTCACTTGATGTCAAGTACCTCGGCAGTAGTGACTCGTGACGCCAACGTGAGGCGTGGGGACACATGTTGACATGCATCAGAGGATTTATTGAATTTGTATACTTGTCAATATAAATGTCCATGATGCATGGATAATTATATGAGTAGGCATGCACATATAGTACTTATCAGAGTATTCGAAGATGGTATATATGAATGGGGCAATGGCATGATTATGCGGTATTACGCATTCAGCGAGACTGGCCTCCATAGCTTTTAATAAAGTTTGCATTCGAAATCGGCCCATAGCTTTAGTACAAGCGTTATCGAGACTGTCCAAGGTCGAGATTGTCCGGGTTCGAAGATTGTCCAGGATTCGGAGATTGTCCAGGGTCGAAGACTGTCCACTGTCGGATACTATCCACGGTCGGATACTGTCCACGATCGGAGACTATCCACTGTCGGATACTATCCATGGTCGGAGACTGTTCAAGGGCTTTGAATGAAGCAGTTATCGGAGGTTGTCCAAAGGATTTGATTTATAAAAACAAAGTCTTTTTGTTTGATAAAGGTCATTGGGTGAAACACCAATGACAAGTTTTCACATTGGGTATATGCACGTGTGAGGAAGTTTGCAGTGACGCCCCAAATCCCGGGGTCCGCTGACTACCCGCTGTCCCACGAACACCGTGGAATGCCGAGTAACCCGACACTATCATGAAAATCGAAAGCGCGTAGTCTCATTTGTACGGGAGCTCTACCAAAGACATAACTCGTCCCAACGACCGTGGTCCACAATATGGATAAAGGAGTAAAACATCTCTAGCCCCCGCATCAATAATACTCAATAATCATATCCCAACCAAATACATATATCATGGTTCAAGAGTTGATAGTTCACTCTTATACAACATATATTAAAATTCTAGAACATTCTAATACATGTCTTCTACTAAAACCAAAGCCACAATCCGGCTTTCTTCAAAATCGGTCTCTAAGAAGAGTCGTTTCTCGAAAGCAACTCGCATTCGAAAAATAATATCTCTCGACAGGGTGAGCTATCGCCCAGTAGTGGAATCACCCTAAATGGGTTACTCTCCACCTAAGTGCATATGCAATGCTCCAATGAAAACATACATTCAAGTAAATGTGTGATCCTACTTGAATGTCTACATGATCAACTCATACCCCGAGTCCTCACCGACTCTCTCACACCTGCCTAAGCCACGTATACATTGTTTTCAAACAAAGATATTTGTTTCACTTATGGACAACCCGATCTAAGTAGTGGACTGCACTGATGTTCTATTTGGTGGACTCGATAAGTATCAATCAATAATTCGACGATTGATATTTTATATGGACTACCCTCCGATAATTATTATAATTAGTCAACCGTCCAAAACACTTCTCTCAGGTATCCACCTCATTGCACTCACTCCTATTGTTCTAGGATGCCCCAATGCAAATGGAATGCATGATGTCAATTCCAGTACAGTTTATATAACACATGCAAATATATAACATGCCATACATTTATTATTAATTTAAATCATTAATAAACATGTTATGTAATTTCACAATCCATTACATCAAAAATTAGCTCACTGGGCTAACATCAAACACGAGCAATTCGATTTGAATTACTCAACCAAACACATATTTCACAAAATTTATTTCGTGAACACTATTCACATGAACAGTAAAACCCTAGGTTTACTGTTCACGGCCAATCTCCAAATGTCGGTTTCACTTTGTGAACCCGAATTCATAGTCATTTCCGGCCTCATACACATCACAATACCATTTATTGCACAAATTTTGCCATTTATTAACCCAAATAGTCTGCGGACAAATACCTGACCGGTCCACATGGGTTTCAAAATTATCACCCTGCCTGATTCGAATGACCAACCACGCTCAAGGCCTCAAACCAACAAAAACATCATAAACACTTAAACAAAGTGTAAACCAAGTAGAGCAACTCTCCTCACGGAGTTTTGTTTAAACTCCTTAAAAACCGTAGCCTACGGAGCCTCACCATCGGGAGCTACCTTCCTCCTTGCTCTGAAGAATCACGCCGACCGCTTCAAAAATCTAGAGAGAAGTGCTTACTCTCTCTCTAAGATCACACCATTAGCCACGTATTCTCCCTCACACTTCACATTTTTGGTCTCTTTTTGAATAAGGAGGATGACACTATTTGACTTTTGTCCTATTATCATTAAACATTTGATTAATTCCATTTCAGGTCCCTTCTTCTAGATTTTGACACGTGGCAAGATCTCGTCGTCTGCTTCATCATTTTCAATTATGAATAGATAAGTAACATACATGCAGGTGATTTGCCACCAGATTTCTGTTTGCGCACCCGTTACCGATGCCTCGAAAAACGCGGCAAATTTCAACTGCTCTTTAATCGACGAAATTCGGACGCGGTTAGCTAGATTTCGCTAGATCTATTTCAACTGAAATCCATTTCATCATCCGAGATCTAGAGAATAAATTTTGGATTTAACAGAAATTACGTATTTTAATTCCTTTTCCAAATATTAGGAAATTTCTGCCCACAATGGGTTTTGAATGAAGAGGTTATCGGAGGTTGTTCAAAGGATTTGATTTATAAAAACAAAAAGCCTTTTGTTTTGGATAAAGGGTCATTGGGTGAAACACCAATGACAAGTTTTCACATTTAGCATATGCATGTGAGGGAGTCGATGAGGACTCGGGATATGGGATAGGGTGAGTCACATTCTCATCCATGACATGTAGAAATTTGAGTAGGAACGTGAATGTTTTTACTTGAATGTGTGATGTGTCATTGCATGTGCACTCAGGTGGGGAGTAGCCATTGTAGGAATATTTCTTTGCTGCATTGCTCACTCCGTCGCGGAACCCCTTTTCAGGTACAAGGAGTTTATAGGGAGATGACACTCTGACAAGGCCGTGATTGTGAAGAAGGCCGACATGTGGCCTTGACAATACTTTTGTAAAAAGTATTTTATGTAAAAAGAATTGTAATTAAATTCTTTTACACTATTGTATAAATAGTCGAGTATATAATTACAGCAGGTCAGATCGGACCCTCATGACTTAATTGGCAAGAGTTTTATTTTCATATTTTAGATTTAAATGCTAATGAATGGGTCCCAGAAAGGAATGTATATTGGGGATATGGATGATGACCCCGTGTAATAATACTACTTCGCTGATACCCCTGACATTAAGGTTATATTATTATATTATGCTATACGTCGGCAGAGCCCCTAACAAAGAAGACTCAATGGTTTTTTTTTTAAATATGGATCCGCATAAATTAGATATAATGGGCAGGGTATCGGGTCACCCGAAACCCATATGAATTCGGGCAGCGGCCGACGCGTCATTAACGGACCCTCGGGAATGGGGCGCCCAACATTTGTTGCTTTTATTATGTGGATTGACCTAGCCTCCCAAACCACTTATTTACGTTTCTGTTGATTGGCACAACCACCCAACTTATTATAATTTTGAGGATTGACATTGTCAAATTCGCGTTCATTTGATTTCGGATTACTTGCCATCCACCAGAGCTGCTAAAATTACAAT
This sequence comes from Tetrastigma voinierianum, assembly GCA_016808115.1. Lineage (NCBI taxonomy): Eukaryota > Viridiplantae > Streptophyta > Magnoliopsida > Vitales > Vitaceae > Tetrastigma > Tetrastigma voinierianum. Next base: position 36,688 of record JAEQBH010007286.1, on the reverse strand, counting down.
GAATTGGCAATGCCACCAAAATATTACTTCTTGTGATATTCCACAAGCCACTCACAATCCCAACAACTAGTATCAGAGCTTAGTTCAAGTTTGGGTGGAATCGTGGCCGAAAGTTATTCGGGTCCCATGATTAAATTGACAACAACAAATTATTCATTATGGAAGTCTATGATGGAGGATCTCCTCAATTGTAAGGATTTATATGATCCTATTGAGGGAGATAATGTCAAGGCGGAAGCGACATGTCGGAGTGTCGATTGGAAGAAGTTGAAGAAAAACATTGCACATTCGCCAAAGGGGTGGACATCGCCCTCATAATCATGTTGCTAAAGAGATGGATCCCACACTCTCGAAGAACTTGGAAAACATCACTACAAGAAAGGTCATGGACATATATTACCTTGACATAAGGCAATATATGTCAATATTTTATTTAAATGGGTAACTATGACATATAAAACTTACTCAGAAAGAATAATGACATATAAGGAATTATATTGATTATTTATGACTATGATAATACAACTTTGACAATGAATTTATATAGCAGGTAAATTAATATATTCATATGTCAAGACATCTAAATAAAGCAATAATGACATATATGATAATAACCTTGATAGAAAAAATTGTAAAAATACCATATAGTTCAAATACTTCAATGACAAGGTTGGTAAAAGTTATCTTCACAAATAATTTACAAGCCAATTTAACCTCATTTATAAATCTATTAAGGTTATATTACTAAATGTTGAAAATCTCACTTCTCAATTTTATTTTATTTTTTAATTTTAATTTTATCTAGACCCAATCTCATCTACAAACAACTTGAAAGAAAATTCTAAGGCAATAGGCGAACTTTAAAATTTTGTGAAAAGTAGAATATTTTTTATGAAAATTTATTGAATTTGATATTTATTCTTCATGCGAAAATATATCCTTTATAATGTTTAAATTTATTTGTGCATTTTATGACATTTATTAAATGATCAACATGACCCTTTTATTCAATATTGTTGCAACAATGATAAATATGAATATTTTCATTATAATATTTTAAGAAAAATGGAATGCGAAAAATGTCAGCATTTAATCTCATTTTAAAAAATAGTATTTTTACAAGCATCATTATAATTCTTTCGAAATAATAGGAAAAGACATAAAAATTGTATATCAAATTTTGCTAATGTGTATTTCCAAGATATTGAGCTTGTTTTATATTTATGCATAAAAAGTTGAAAATAACATAGCTAATTTTAATTCTCTCTTATCTAAGTCCTCGGTGTCATAAGAATGCGTTGATCTCATAATATGCTATTACAAGTGGACTCTTCACAGTAAGGCTAGAGGATTTGCTACAAATACTTTTTCTCAAACCTTAACTAAAATAGCATCATTACGTCCATGACCATATGGAAGACCTAAGAATACGTTGTTGATATGTTTTTTCTTAGAGAGAAAATCATCTTCAATGGGAAAAAATGAGATGGAAGCAAAGAATCCCTTCCATGCTATTCAATAGTCATAGTTATAGAATTCAAGTGGGTCATTTTGATGATACAACTCAGAGGCTACCATTGCCAGCGGAGAAGATACAAAAAATGCCGAGTCATAGTTTTTCATTATAAAAATTCATGATCTACATAATAGTTTTGAAAATCATAGCATGTTAATTAATTAATTTTAAAAATTATTGAACTTGGATTGATTAATTAATTAGATGATAACACCATTTTAATCTATAATTGTGCAAATATTCCTAATTAAATACAAAATAACTTTATTTATTCACACATACAAATAAAAGGTAGCAAGCATTAATATTTACATTTATAAAATGTGATAAGTTCTATAATTAAAAAAAAAAGGTAGCAAACTAAAAGTATTTCATGGGAATCAAGTCCCTTGACTTTGGATGAGTTCTCGCATTTCTCTAAGCTCCTTCTCCAAGTCTTTTTTTCAATGTGTTGTAGTATACCCAAATCTTGACCAGGATGGAAGTGGTAAAGGTTCATGGGCTAAGCCTTAGTATATCTAGAATTGTACACATATTTTAGTATTTATCAACACTAACAATTTTTTAACTAAAAATAAGTGAAAACAGTACATTCAAGTAAAGGCTCAGTAGCATGTATATGAATCAATGTACAATCAACGTAATTCAATTACATATTACATATATATCAAACAATTTACTTTATGTTTCATAGTGCGCATGTCACTCATTAACTATATTACTTTAGTGTAAATTCATATATATATATATATATATATATATATATATATATTTGTCACTTACATGAATCTTACCCACTATAGTATGATAAAATATTATAAGACTAATATAATTCGTTTATTTTGAAAATAGGACTTACAATAATCTAACTTGCTTCATAGTACATCCAACCATCAATCATTCAGAGGTGTCTGATGCTTTTGTTAAAAACGTTCTTTTGGTCTATCATTTGGTTGATGCAACATAACTATTATTATAACTTATATGAATATATTTACAACATAACCATTCACAACTCAAGTTTTTTTTGTTTAAAAAAATTGAAAATTGTAATGAGGATTTTATTTTATTTTTTAAATTTAAACAACTATACTCTATCTTCTTGGTATTGAATAAAAAAATATTCATTTTTAAAAATAAATTATAAAGGTAATTAAAAAAAAATTAAACATAAAAAATTAAAAAATATTATCATCAATCATAAACATTTATACATAATTCGACATTTAATTATATTAAATATTTAACTTAATATCATATATTATCGCAGTGTAACATATAAAATTGAATTGATATTATTAAACTCCTTTAGATTTGAAAACAAGCTCATGAAAACTCATTATCACTCCTAATTGTTTTTTTTAAATCACTCCTTAATAGCACAATTCTATTTTTTTCCTAACCAATCAAAATGATATTTTAAAGTAGATGACTCATTAGATATCATCACTGGACAATATGTTTTACCATTGGGAGGTTCTTGGAAGCCTTGTACGTATATTTGACAAGCTCAGGTAAACTAACAGGATAAAATGATGAAAAAAAAAATTGAAAATATGAAGTTTGCTGAAAATTTTGGCTAAGGATATTTCTTAAATTTTTTTTCAAATTTTTATATGTTTACTTGGAGATTGGTTGATTTTGGGTTTAAAAAAGAAGAAGATGATTGTAAGTTCTAAATGGATCAATATATTTAATTAATTCAACTGTGGTGATATCTTTAAAATAAGGGTATCTCTATAAAGTTAGGGAAAATAAATTGGATTACTATAATCTTATCAAGAATGTGATTTGACTTTCATATAAATAAATTTTTATATTCTATTTACATTTAATTATATAAATATTTAACTTAATATCATATTATCAAGAAAATAATATTATAAAATTGAATTTATTATTGTTAAACTCCTTTAATGAAACAAGCTCATGAAAACTCATTATCACTCCTAATTGTTTTTTTTTTAAATCACTCCTTAATTGTTAACACCATTTTTTCCAACTAATCAAAAATATATTTTAAAGTAGATGACTCATTAGATAATCATCACTGGACAATATGTTTTTACCGTTTGGAGGTTCTTGAAGCCTTGTACGTATATTTGACAAGCCTCGTAAGGTACCTAAATAGGATAAAATAATGAAAAAAATGAAAATATGAAGTTTGCTGAAAATTGGTGAAGTGATATTTCTTAAATTTTTCAAATTTTTATATGTTTTAATGGAGATTGGTTGATTTTGGGTTTAAAAAAAGAAAATGATTATAAGTTCTAAATGGATCAATATATTTAATTAATCTAACCTGTGGTGATATCTTTTTAAAATAAGGGTATCTCTATAAAGTTAGGGAAAATAAATTGGATTACTATAATCTTATCAAGAATGTGATTTGACTTTCATATAAATAAATTTTTATATTCCTATTTCATTACATTTAATTATATTAAATATTTAACTTAATATCATATGACAAGAAAGTAATATTATAAAATTGAATTCGATATTGTTAAACTCCTTTAATGAAACAAGCTCATGAAAACTCATTATCACTCCTAATTGTTTTTTTTTTTTAAATCACTCCTTAATTGTTAACACCATTTTTTTCAACTAATCAAAAATATATTTTAAAGTAGATGACTCATTAGATAATCATCATTGGACAATATGTTTTACCATTTGGAGGTTCTTGAAGCCTTGTACAGATATTTGACAAGCTCGTGCAGCTAAATAGGATAAAATAATGAAAAAAAAATTGAAAATATGAAGTTTGTTGAAAATTTGGTGAAGTGATATTTCTTAAATTTTTTCAAATTTTTATATGTTTTACTTGAGATTGGTTGATTTTGGGTTTAAAAAAGAAGAAGATAGGTGTAAGTTCTAAATGGATCAATATATTTAATTAATTCAGCATGTGGTGATATCTTTAAAATAAGGTATCTCTATAAAATTAGGGAAAATAAATTGGATTACTATAATCTTATCAAGAATGTGATTTGACTCATAAATAAATTTTTTATATTCCTATTTCATTACATTTAATTATATTAAATATTTAACTTAATATCATATTATCAGTAAAAATAATATTATAAATTAGATTCGATATTATTCACTCCTTTAATGAAACAAGCTCATGAAAACTCATTATCACTCCTTCATTTTTTTTTTTTAAATATCACTCCTTAATTGTTAACACCATTTTTTTTGAACTAATAAAAATATATTTTAAAGTAGATGACTCATTAGATAATCATCCTTGGACAATATGCTTCACCAGTGGGAGGTTCTTGTAGCCTTGTACTGATATTTGACAAGCTAAGTGCGTAAATAGGATAAAATAATGAAAAAAATTGAAAATATGAAGTTTGTTGAAAATTTGGTGATGATATTTCTTAGAATTTTCAAAGTACATATGTTTTACTTTAGATCGGTTGATTTTGGGTTTAGAAAAGAAGAAGATGATTGTAAATTCTAAATGGATCAATATATTTAATTAATTCAACTGTGGTGATATCTTTAAAATAAGGGTATCTCTATAAAGTTAGGGAAAATAAATTGGATTACTATAATCTTATCAAGAATGTGATTTGACTTTCATATAAATAAATTTTTATATTTCTATTTCATTTTCTAAAAAGTTTAGTCAAACATAATAGTGAGAAAATAAGATATAGAATGAATTTTCCTATTCGCTTTTAGTTATTTCCAAATGCAACACCACCTCAATTGTATTTATATTTATATTTAGAACATAGTACCCAATACTACTTCATCTTCAATATATATTCTAAAAGTGAAAATAGATGCAACCTCTTGAAATTAATTAAAAAATAAAAAATAAAGAAAAGAAAGATTCTAAAGTGAAAATAAAACAAATGTCAAATAGTAAAATAAATTAAAATGAGAGCATCATCATGCCTATAACCATCATATATTTAATACAATGCATGTGCCCTAAGAAGCAGCAGATACGGAGTTACGAAAACTCTAGATCAATCATTACTTTGACTAGTACTTAATCTTACACAACTCAATCAATATTTAAGACTATATAAATAAGGTATATGATATTAAGGTATATGATGGCCCTTCACAACTGTGAATATGTTCATGATATGATTGTTCATGGTTTCAAATTTTCAATTATGAAGTGAATCATATAGGTTCAAAATCTAATCAAAGACCACATTTTGAAATAAAAAATAACATAAAGAAATGAGTTTCTATGAGCCCTCAAAACTAACAAGTTTGGGTAACACACAAATTTCCTTATTTTCCTTTTCCCTCTACTTTCTCTGCTTTTTTTTTTTTTTTTCTATGCTTGATATGATCTAATGGATATTTCTTAATTTTTGTAGATTGAATAGGTGATTCCAAGCTACTACATGCAGAAACTGAGAAGGGTTGACAAATGATTCAATATAAATCTAGAGCGAAACCATACATACAAAAGAGATGCTTAGAAACCTATTTTAACACGATTTCAGTAAAAAGGAAAAGATATCAAATTCTCATATTATTGTATCAAGTAGCCTGCATGTGTACATCCAGCTAATACAAGTTATACAACAAACCAACATAAACAAATATCTAAAAAAACAAAGGCCTCTTTGAGAAACCAAACCGCTAAAAACACAAAAAACACAACACCAACATCAAAAACAAAAAAAAACCTATGAAGAAATTAAAAAAAAAAAAAATCCAAATTCAAAACCGACGATCATACATAAGAACTAAAAATTATCAAAGAGTTATAACCCTATTTTCTAAAAACAAAAATCAAAATACAGCCTCTCTTTTTCGTCCAATTTTTCATCAACCACAAGAAAAATAATATTCAATACCAAATTTGGTAGAGTGAGCAAACCACAAAACAAAACAACTATTATATCAAAACAAATCCTTGTTATCCAAAACAAGGTTCAAATTTTTTTTTTTTTTTTTTTCCTCTAAACCAAAAAAAAAATTAAAAAAAACAAGCACATCTAGATTGTAGCAAGTCAAAACTCAAGCTTGCATCGAACAAAAGAATGAGAAGAATCCAACATAGCAATGGCAGTAGAGGAAGGAGCAGATCTTAAAGAAAAGGTTAGTTGAGCTTCCCAGTGGGAGATGAAAGTGGTGTCAACACCAGTTGTAGAGTTCCGTATATTTTTTTTCAGAAAAAATAGTCTTCATATCATATTGATATGCTATTCTCGATGTTATTGATGTGATGTATAGGGATGCAGGGTTTATATCAATTGAGTAGATAGGGTGTAGATAGGGCATGGGTTGATGTGAGACTAGTTGGTGTGATTTCAAGATTAACGTAAATAAACTTTTTTGTTTCTTGAACTTTTTTTAATTAAATATTTATATTCACATTAAAATTTTGGATTATTGTTTTACTTCAACTAACATAAATGCTAGATCTACAAATACTATATATATATATATATATAATAATTTCTATTATATAAATTTGTATATAAAAACAATAGATGAAATGAGATCATTTAATTTCTAATTTGGTATATAAAAACAATAGATGAAATGAGATCATTTAATTTCTATTTGGAAAATAACTTTTCAGCTTTATACGTATATTATCAAATTAAAATGTTTTTCTATTTTCCATTAGGTACTTCTAATGTTAAAAATTAATCAATTATTTTTTGAGAGGTATTTTTTAATAAAATACCATTTTGTGAATGCTTAAAAACTAATTGTTTTGGGAATGCTTAAAAAACTAATTATTTTTAACTGTGTAAGGAATTATGTCTACTTTAAATATATTAACATATCAATTTTTTATATTAAAATACAAAGCTTATGCCATATATTTTATTTAGATTTTACACTTGGAATAAGAAATAGAAAATAAGAAATGTATTATAAAATTTTCTATTTTATTTTTTTGAAAAATAACATTAATCTTCATACAAAATTAAAGTCTATTTATATTAATATTTAGACTCCTTTCTAGACATCACATGATAAATTATTCTTGTACTTATTGTTATCTATTTTTATATCCATAATATAATATAAAAGAAAATTTTGCTTTAACAATATACAATTATCCTTATGAAAGAATGACGACTAGGCTTTTCACTAGAGAATGCAATGCCTTTTTAACGATTAAATTAAAAACAAATTGAAATTTTAAGAATATTAATGCTATAGAAATAATTTGGGGTGTATTTATAACTTTTGCAACAGAGAATATTAATGTTATGGAAAAATTTTCTAATCTCCATATTATATTAATTGTTAAGTTAAATTTCTCCAAAGTAAAATAAGTAACAACATTTTTATTTATATATATTGACATGAGGAAGATAATCAACATGCATGAACGATCATATCTTCTACCCTTAGACGTTTTACCTATCTTCTCTTGTAATTATTGTAGTATTAGTAGTATGAAGCGCGACGTCCTATCACGGGGTGTCGTTGACCACGAATCAACCGCGGAAAATCGTAATCTCATATCATGAGACCCATACATCATAAAAGCGGCCCAATAGGGCCCACACATCCATACCACACAAAATATATATTTTATACAAAAAGGGAGTTTGTTTACAATTGTATTTAATTACAATTTGTTTTGATTACAAATTATCCAAAACTGGGTCTCTTGCCCAGATTTTTACAAAAATACATAATAAGGCCACATGTGACCATTTCTTCGCATCTAAGACCCCGGATGCGTCCCATCCCCAGGTGCGTCCTATCCCCAGGTGCGTCTTCGGTACTTGAAATAGTTTTTCCCTCGACAGGGTAAGCAATGCCCAGTAGTGAATTTTCCTACTTGGGTTTACTCCCCACCTAAGTGTTCATGCAATGACACACCAAACATTCAATTCACATTCCATACAGTCCATGTTAATATACTAAGCATGCTTATATTAACAAAACTTACACATGTTATTCATTCATAGCAATAACATAAAATTAGCTCACATGGGCTGATATACAATCCGGCAATTCATCTTGGGCCTACAAAATCACGTTCAGCATGTTATTCACTCATGGCAATAACACAACATCATACAAACAGTCCGTGGACTGTCCAAAAACCGCTCTAGGGATTTCTTCACTCGGTCTAAATCTTTTGGAACCGAAAACACGACCATCCAAGCCTTAACAAATCCCCATCCATTCAAATAGCCTTTAACCAAAGAGTAAAACAAGTAGGAGAAAACCCTTACCTTCTGGAGTTTGTCGAAACTCCCCCAAAACCGGTACCCACGCGTAGCCCTTGCCTTGGGGAGCAACTTTGCTTCTTGCCTCGCCGGAAATCAAGGATTCGATCGCCGGAATTCTAGAGAGAAGGTAGAGCTTCTCTCTCTAAAATCCCACTCTTTTCTCTCTCTTTCTCGTTTGCTCTTTCTCTCTCTTCCTTTCCCTCCCAAACCAGTTTGGTCTAGATTGAGGTCAAGAGAAAAGTCCTCTCATGCTCGCATCACCTTTGCGTGGTTCTTAGGATTACCCCTATCCGCTTATCCATCTAGCAGATTTCCATCCATTCATAAGGTGCCATTTGTCACTCATGGGCCCCGATTGAGCTCATGTTTAACCCGATACATCCGGGACACGTGGTACCTCTTAGTACTCGTAAAGTGCCAAGTGTCTGCGCTCATACGTGCCTCGAAAAAGTGAAATTCATTTGTCTCTAAATTCGACGAAATTTAACATGGAAGCTAGATTTCGCGAGACAATTCCAACGGTGAAGTCCGTTTCGTCATCTGAGATCTAGAAAATTTTCGGATTTTGATCGAAATTACTATTTTACCCTTTTTCAGAAAATTGTATTTTCTCGGGGTTTCACATTCTCCCCCCCTTAAAAGAATTTCGTCTCGAAATTCCACACACATGCGCATCCAACCACGTGCATATGTAACCCTACACAATCCCTGCTTGGTGTGTAAACGTTAACCTTCCCAAGGTCACAATCACTGACAATCCAATGGACCGTCAACCTAATCCATGTCATGAATGACATCCTTATCTTGAGCCCTTAGAGCTCACCCAACACCAATGCAATTTCAATGGGTATCCAATCGAGTCCTCCGACTCTATCACTCAACTCTAAGTCTATGTGATAACCATGACCATGTGTTTTCATCTCGAGTCACTCCCGACTCCTATCACTCAACTCTAAGTCTACATGATAACCATGACTGTGTGTTTTCATCTCGAGTCACTCCCGACTCCTATCACTCAACTCTAAGTCTTCATGATAACATGACCGTGTGTTTCTCTCTCGAGACACTTGAGGCTTTTCGGCTACCTTTGCGAGCCTCTTACATCCCACACGAGAAATTTAAAACACTCCACGAGATTCTCTTACACCCACAAAGAAATTTCGGATATCTCCACGGGTCTCTTACACCCACACAGAAATTTCGGATTTCTCCACGAGTCTCTTACACCCACATAGAAATTTTGGATAACTCCACGAGTCTCTTACACCCACATAGAAATTCGGGATATCTCCCCGGGTCTCTTACACCCACATAGAAATTTCGGATTCTCCACGGGTCTCTTACACCCACACAGAAATTCGGGATATCTCCTCGGGTCTCTTATACCCACACAGGACCTTTTGGATACTAACACGGGTCTCCTTCACCCCCTAACTCGGGGCTTTTCTGAGGGATTGCGACCCACTTCTTACTTTACCCGACACACATTAAGTACTCTTCATTCACGATTGAACATGAGTCTTCATTGGGCGTGATCCCCAAAGACAAACTCAACCCACACTCACCAAGAGTGGTGAATGACCATACAGTGCACCTTTGCCCGACTCGTAGCGATGTCACCGTGCACCCACACGGACTCGATCACGACCCCGAGGCCCACCATGAGCAGAATCTCGGAGATCTCTAACTCACAATCCCGACCTACTCGGAGTCCCTCTCACCACATCCTAGGGAAGAACATCCACACTGGCTTCTTTAAAGGCCTCGACCTCAAAGCCCGATTACATCACACAGATGCATTAATGAATGAATATGATGCATCCGTTCAAAACTACTCTAGTCAATATGGTGCGAGAGTAGAGCGTACCTGCATGTCAGAACTCTGTATGCTCAGCCTGCAGTACCATGAGACCTCTGTCGTCTAGGACAATCTCGTCTCATATGCCCAAGCTGTCGATAAAAATAACATATCCTGTGCCTGCCCCTTCTCTTGAAGTCTGGCTGTGAGCCTGCGCGACCTCGGCCATTACTCGCTGTTGTGTTGCCGAAGGTGCTTGTATAGCACCAGGACTTAAGCGGTTCTGTAACCCATGCTAGGGTGTGGAGGAATGGTATATACTCTCATGTTCTGACTAGCGGGAGCGTGCTACCCAGTCCTAGGATGCATCTGTCGAGGCGATCCCGTCTCACACGTGCGGGTTGTCAGTGAAATAACATATCATCTGCGCTGACTATTGCCCCATCATGGTTTAGTCACGAGCTGCGTGTGAAGCCCAGAGTCTTACGCTCTTCCCCGAACGAACTAGAAGAGAGGCAGATCTCCTCTTTTCTGACATTATAATTTCGGATACCCAGTGCATCCTCCCATCTCTCTACATGGTGGGGTCGTCCCGACCATGCGATCTATGTTTAATGGCCCGAGAAGTCCTCGATCCTGCCGGTGGTAACTTTGGCCATTCTCGAATCTCGACCTTGGCCCGTCCGTGATAGTGATATCACTAAAAGCGTGCCCGGCTAGGTGAATCGTACATACTCCATCAACTGTCATCGTTCACGCCGCTCTGGAACTCCCGAGCGCCGCATGTCTCGCGGTATCCGGAAAGTACTTGTCCATGAAAAGATCATGGAACTCAGCCCAAGTCATTGCCTTTAGATCTCTAGAGGTCTTTGCCCAATTCCACCATACCACTCGGGCCTCACCTATAGGCTGGAATGCAGCTGGTTTGATCTGGTTGTATGGAGACAATCTCAGCAGCCTCAAATACCTTCTCAGCTTACTTGGACCAATGAGTACTTGCCGCTGCAGGATCTCTCCTGTGAACATTCGGGAGGATGATGTGCCTGAACCTGGAGATTACTCGGACCTCTAGCCTTCTGCTTTGCACTAGCCCGATGCAGTAGCAGCAACCGCACTACACAGCCTCGGCAAAGCATGGCAGATGTAGATGGCTGGTCAGGCACCGGTAATTTGCTGACTTAGTACCTCGTAGGCGACCTCTTAACCGTCATCTCGCGACTAGCCATCTACACATGTCGCATGAAGTTAATATTCAATGCGGTATCTCTAAAATTTAGCCATCTGATTTGAGACACTATTCACATTGGAAAAAAAAATTCGCTCCACGTCAATGCATTTATAACCGTCTGATATAAATATCAATATATTAAATCATACACAATAAAATTTAAAATTTTTGTACTCTTTTTTTCTTTTTCAATAGTGTTCATGCATCAAAGGTTCATGAACAATGACCCTAAACAAGACATCAGTCACAAAATCGGGTCAGTCCACACACCTAGGAACCCAAGTCACACAAGATAGTTGCTCAGTCGTGTAAAATACAGCCGCACTCCACCGTCATGACCCAAAGCCCAGTCATGACACCAACGGCCTAACAGCTTCAGCAGTCGCGTGGACCTCGTCCAGTCACGCACTTTGAAGGCCGACCCAAGTTGCGACCAAAACGGGTCGCGACTCAAGCCCCCGCCAAACCCCAGCCAGGTCGGATTCTTTCTAGTCGTGACTCGATGACTGCCAGTAAAATGGCGTCACCCCACGCCGCCGCGGACCTCCTTCCAAACTTCAACCAAAGCAAACCAGCTCACGACTTCAAACCGTGTCACACCCCCAATGGCCACTATCTCCCCTGGGATGCCAAATTTCAAGTCACCAAGCCTATCGCAGCCTCAAACAGTCAGCGCGACGCCAATTTCTCGGGTCACAATTCTAAGCCCAACCGAACCAGTCAGGATTCCTCAAACTGTGTCGCGCACTTAAGAACTGTACTGTGCCGCGACCTCAATTCAATGTCACGACCTCACTCGGGTCCCAACCCGCAACGCACCCTCGCCGGGTCGCAACCCGCCCAGTCATGACGCAAATCTGTCACACTAAGGCCGTCGCTAAGGCTTCCAACCCTATCAAGGACTCAACCAGTCGACCTGTGGTCGCCCGTTGTACCAAATCCCTTGTCGCAACCTCCTCATGACCAAAACCGTGCCTCGTGACCCCAAAGCGTAAGTCGCGACCCAGACCCAAAAAAATCGTCACACTGTAGCCCTCGCTCCCGCCCCGGGCGCCCCCTGGGTGATGTCACGACCTCAAATCCAGTCGCGACCTAGGCTGCCGAAATCGGGCAAGAGCCATTCCAAATTCTCTACCTCAGACAATTTTTTTTTTTTTTTTCATATCCTCAAGTAGCCTTCCTGCTACTCCGAAGATGCAGTAGCTTAAACACTGCAATTCACCCACTTCAAAAATTTCAAGAGTTTAATTACAAACTCTTTTTCTTATGCAAAAACTGGAATAATTTTCCAGAATTTCACAAACACAATCTATTTCATGTTCAAAACTGGAGCTACTATCCAGAAAATAATTTTTTTTTTCTTGTTTATTTCTGGACCATTCTGCCCAAAAATTCCTCAACACGCTAAGGTTTTATTTTCTCAACCCTAGTGTTCAACAATTTCTCCTATGCTACGCACCAAGCATACAATTCCACACAACACACACAACAATTCATGTTCACACATCAATCATCAAACACAATGCATGTAGTATTCTAACCCTATCCCGTGACCGCTTAGGTAATCACATACCTAAACTCTAACATCAAGCCACACCAAGTTGTGATGCTCTCACACCTTAATGACCATGGCCTAAACCCTAGGTATTCGTATACCTAAGCTCGATACTGTTTCGTGACGCCCTATCCCGGTGTCTCGTCGACAAATCACAACTTTACGGAACTCGCGTGATCTCATATCATGAGACCCATACATGCAAAACCACTAAATGTGGCCCACACATCCTAATACCACACAAAATATATATTTCATACAAAAAAGGAGTTTGTTTACAATTGTATTTAATTACAATTTGTTTTTGACATAACAACCAAAACTCGGGGTCTCATGCCCGCATTTTTACAAAAATACATACAGCCACATGTGGCCATTTCTTCACATCTAAGACCCTGACAAGGTCCCATCCCAGTGCCTTCGCACTAAATAGTTTTTCCTCTAATGCAGCGAGCAATGCCCAAGAAGGGAATTTTCCTACTGGGTTACTCCCACCTAAGTGTTCGCAACGGCACACCAAACATTCAATTCACATTCCATATAGTCCATGTTAATATACTACATGCTTATATTAACAAAACTTACATTACGTTATTCCTATTCATAAAGAACATAAAATTAAATTTCACACGGGCTAATATACAATCCGATAATTCATCTCGAACTCCGCCCACAAAATCACAATCGACATGTTATTCCTACTCATGGCAATAAATAATAACATTATTAATAAATCCACACAAACAAACGGACTGGTCTAAACCACCGTAGGATTTTCTTCACTTGGCCCAAATCTTTCTTGAACCAAAACACTCCGCCTATCCAAGCCTTAACAAATTCTCCATCCATTCAAAGACTCTACCAAAGAGTAAACAAGTAGGAGAAAACCTCACCTTCCTGAGTTTGTCGAAACTCCCCCCAAAATCTGGGCATCTAAGAGTAGCCCCTTTGGCTCTGGGAGCAACTTTGCTTCTGGTCACGGAACCGCACAACCGATCGCCGAGAATTCTAAAGAGAAGGTAGAACTTATCTCTCTAAAATCCCACTCTTTTCTCTCCCTTTCTTGTTTGCTCTTTCTCTCTCTTCCTTTCCCTCCCAAACCGCTATCTAGGATTCGAGGTCAAGAGAAAAGTCCCCATGCCACTGTCACTTTCCCATCGGGTTCTTAGGATTACCCCCTATCCACTTATCCATCTAACTTAGATTTATCCACCAAGGTGCCATTTTTCACCACGGTCCCAAGCCAGTCATGCTCGACCCATTCTACCCATGACAAGTGGCACCTTTTGAGCTACTCATAAAGTGTCAAGTGTCCCGCACTCCTCTACGTGTCTCGAAAAAAGTGAAATTCCGACTGTCTCGGAATTCGACGAAATTCGACATGGTAGCTAGATTTCGTGAGACGATTCCAACAGTGAAGTTCGTTTCGTCATCTGAGATCTAGAAAATTTTTTTTATTTTGACCAAAATTATTATTTTACCCTTTTTCAGAAAATTGGATTTTCTCGGGGTTTCACAGAAACATGAATATCTACTTTCCAATTAATATAATTTTTTTTTTCTAAAAGAATTTTCAGTCGTCAAACAAAGTTATTACCTAATGATATCTTCTATGTTTCAAATATGATATTATTGATACAACATTTCAATTAATTTATTAATATTGTTTTGTTTTAGATAAAATTGAGAACAAGATTTAAATGTTCATTGTAAACACATTATTGTGCTAATTTTTTCTCTATTGTATATCTTCATACTTATTTTAATCTTTTGATCTAATAGTAGCTGCATGTTAAAAAAAAAAATTACATAATATATACTTAACCATAAAAATATTTATAGATGAAATTCCTTATAGTATAAATAATTATTAAAATTGTTACCTTATTCACTTTTGTTTTGTTTCAAATGTAAACACCATATAGGAGATTGTTGAAAAGAAAGACACACAATCGGAAATACATAAATACATAGCAGTTGTGTATACAAAAGATGATACACCTGAAGAGCAGGTTATCATTTCACCTGTAACTAATCTCCCAAGGGCAGTTGCATTAGATCATGAAGAAAATGCTTAAGCATTCATAACTAGTCTTTTATTCTCTTATCTTCTAGAAGTTTCTACCATTAGGTTAAAATCTCTCATTTGTTCTTCTTCTTAAACATGAAGAAATGAAATTCAGTTCTCTGTTTTTTTATCCTGATAAGAGATTAAGTCATTTAAATGCTTAAGTAACATGCACTTTTTATAAATATTAGAAATAAAGAAAAAAAAATCACAAAAGGAATGAAAACCAATTAATTGATTTTTGTTTGTGAAAAGTAATAAACTAAGAAACAAAAATAATATAAATACTTCGAAATGTTATTAACAGTAAATTTGATTTCTTTAATAATTTTTTCTCTATTCTCGTGCTTTCTTGTATCATTATTTTTACCTTATTTCGTTTCAAAATTTATAAGATTAGTCTTAAACAAGGTCTAATTTTTTAAAAAAAGCAATATTTATTTAAGTAAACACATAAGAAAAGTTAAACCAATTTGAATTCATATATCCAAGGAGTATTGAGGAATAAAAGTTCAAATTTTAATGTTGAATGACTTCTTAAAATTAATTATGTATTAAATTGATTCTAAAGATTAGTAACTAAAGTACACATCATGCCTACAATACAAGATAGGAGTATTCAATATTTAAAAAAGATATGACATAGGAAGATAAGGGGTCATGGGTTCGAGTCTCAATGAATACAATTTATTATATTATAACTAAAGTGTTTAGTTATCATAAAAAAATTAATACATCCCAAAAAAGTTATTAATATTATTTATGGTAACCATGGGTGCATTAGGTATGGACCTATGGTGTCTTAGTTGTGAGGGCTTAGGAGTTTAGTTTCAAAATAATTCATTTTTTGAAAAAAAAAAATTAAACATAGATTTTTTTTTAAATAATCATAAAACTAGTATTTTGTGATTTAAAATCAGCATTCACCAATTGTCAATAAGACATGACTCAATAATTAAGGATTGAGTGAGGCATACGAGTCTCTATGAGAACAGAATACATGTAATACAAAGTGAATAATGTCGTCAACTATAGTTTTGAAAATCAACATTAAAATTGCATTCACTAATTATGATTTTGAAATGAATCTTAAAACTATAATTGGTTAATAGAGTTTTAAAGTTAAGTTTTAAAATCCTAGTTAATACATACGATTTTCAAACCATAAAAAGATTAGTTTAATGATTATTTTGAAAATAAGTTTATTTGTGTATATTTTTACAAAAAAAATATATTACTTTGAAACTAAACTTAAAGTCAAGACTTATAATAGAGTTTTGGGTCTAAGGGTCATAGGGAAGATATATAAAACAATATGTGGTCCTTTTTTTGAACAAGTTCTTAGGTATTTAGTGTAGAAAGATGAATGTATTGTTTCTAGGCGTAGGATAGGTGAGTCGGACGTGTTTTTTTGGTGGTGGTGGTATTCACGTCCCTTTCTAGGCAAGTACCTCCACTACCTACTTTCCTTATTGCAGAGCGTTTCTTCTATTTTTTATTTCTTTGAATTTTTTAAAGGTTACATTGTGCAACTTGATATGCAAAAAATAAAAGAAATAGAAATATGAAAATTTATGGTCAAATGTCTTTTCTATGATTCTTCTAATAAAAAAGGACCAAAAATGATGGTAAGTTGTCGTTTCTATGATTCTCCCAATAAAAAGACCCAAAATTATGGATCTTGCCAAGAATGAATGATGACATTCTTTAGTTTTTATGTTATCTTCACGTATTTTTCCTTTAACATAGAGTTGGGAAGACGATGCCCCTTTATAAATAAAGCTTAAACCTTTTAGCATTGCAATCTTATATTTACCTCTTAAAAAATTAATCAAATCACATTTAAATATTATTTTATTTTATTTTCTATATAATTAGAATCGATGATGTCTTTTTCAACCTGGACCGGGCCGGAGCGCAGGCCGCTGGGTCGACCTGGATTGTCAAGGGCCGATGCAAGCTTTGGATCGCCCGTTCTGCCGAGGTATGATCGCCGACCGTTGATCCGGCAGCTCGGATATAGCACTCCTCTCGCAAAACACAGTGAAGAAGGGGGCTCTGCGAGGCTTTCGCCGTGGCCACTCCGACGCCAAGTCGGCTCGAGAGAAAAGAGACCGCTTAGAGGGCGGATATGTTGCATGTTTATGCGTCAAGAAAGGCGCACCTTTATCGCCTGGGGCGGCTATGTATTTATAGTAGATGTCTAACCAAATGATCAGAATTCAGATTTGTTCCTACTGGATGGGATTTTCTTATCAAGACGGGACGGTAATGGATTTAGAAAGAGTCATTTATTTTGGATAATCTTCTTCCTGTATCGGGGGAGATCCAATCACAGATCTGTTGTCATTCTTCCTTCCGTCATATGATTTACTGATCGCAACCCATATACTGTTGGTGGTTGTCTATTTTCTGATTACAAACACCTGGGGATCATGGATGATCCCATCGTCCGATTTGTCTTCGACCACGCCCGCCCCGCTGATCGCACCAGGGTCCGTAGACGCGCTGGTTGCCACCTTCGGCCAGGAGCGGGCCTCATTTGTGCCCATTTTTCAAAACCCTATCATTAGCCCGTACTTCGGGTACGGCACGTGGGCAAGGGTCAGACGCTTTCTCAGATCTGATGAATCACGTGTCTCGCTTCGAGGTCAAGGTTAAGGCTTAGTCGCCGCCATAAGGCCCGTGACAACGATGACTCGGTTTTCGCCGCTTTCCTACCTCTCTAGTTTCTTCTGGCCTTCGCGCACTTCCGCCCCGTGCTTCTTCCGTCCTCCAACCTTCCGCGATCTCATACTTTATTTGCCCGTAGCTCTCTGCTTCACCCTTTGCGGTAGTCTTTTTCCCGCATTTTCCGAGGTAGCTTCTTCCGTCTTATTCCCCGGGACCACTCAGGTTCCCACCTCTTCGGGTTTCCTCTTCGATCGGGTACGACGAGGCGCTAGGGTTAAATTGATTGGATTGCTTACCGCTTGCTTTTATTATGGGTCCGGGTCGCTTTTCTTCTTTACGTATTGGCAATGACTCTTCGCTGTTGCTTGCTCGATCGGTTAGGATGCTTCCTAATTCGCCTCGTCAACCCCGAAACGCCCGGGCGCCTCCTCTTCCCTCGGGATAAGGATAAAGGAAAATAAACCTAATTAAATATCCCTTGGGTCATATTACCCAACTGGCCGGTCCAACATGTCGCGATCGCGGATCTAAAGGTCACCCTCAGATGGGTTACCTTTGCTGAACGTTATCGACCTCCCCCTGGCGTCCGAGTATGGACCCCTGACGCCTGACTTTTACGAAGCCCCGTACCGATGGCTGTTTCTTCGAGGTCGCCTTGATAATGGTCTTCGTTTTCCACCGCACCCCCTTCATGAGCTGGCTCTCGCAACATTTCAATAAGAAACTCATTCTTCCCAACTCGCTCCCAACAACGTATTTTGGTGGGCCTATCGCCTTTTTTAGGACGCAGGGGCTCAACATCCCTAGCGTGGCTTTCATTTCCTCTATCTTTAGGCCCAAAGGAGACCACCGAGGGGCTTCCCCTTTATTTCTCCAGCGCCCTGAGCTCCTCCGCTGATTCCGACCTTCCTTCCTCCCATAGCTGTGGAAGGCTGGACGCTATTTCTTTGTGAGCTTACCGCAGCTGAATATGATCCTTCCGACAAGGACGACACTGCCTCGTGGCCTGACCACCCCCGATAATCTTCAGAGTGTTTGCCTGCTTTCTGCGATAACTCAAAGGAAGGTTGCTGAATATTTCTGATTTTGCATTATTCTCATGCTTCCTGTGTGCCCACCGACCTTAATGCCGAAGATACGTCGTAGCTCGGCGCTGGCGAATGTCCCGCCCGTCCCACGAGGAAGCCAATAAAAACCTGACATTCCCGGGTCCATCTAATTCGAGGTCCACGCGCTCCACTCGCCGCGTCCCGCTCCTTCCACCATGGGAGTCTCTCCCATTGGGCTTTCCGCAGCTACTCCTACTGGGGAGATTTTGGTCCGCCTAGGACCCCGTCCCTGAAGCCCCTGAGTGCGAAACTAAAAATCAAGCTCCACTGCAGGATCGGCCGGCTCTGGCCAAGGTTCAGAAACGGGGCGTCTCCGACTTTCCGTCGAGAGCCTGAGCGGGTGCAATCGCCAGGGCCGAGGCTCCCATGGTCATGAGCTCGCCGCCCCCTTCTAAGCCTACTGTGAAGGCAACAAATCTCTTGGATGGAGCCGTCGAGCAGCCGTTGGAGGTTATGCCGATTAATGTCTGAATCCACCTGAGAGCGTTAGCCACATCCTCAAGGGTGGAAGAGCCAAGAGAAAAACTGAATCAAAAGTTGGCGAAGATGAGGATTCTTTGCTCCTCAATGCTGAACTTGCGGCAGGTGCAATCTCTTCCGTCCTTAAGGATTCACCTGGAGGCCGAAAGCGCCGCCCGCTGATGAGGCTCGCCTCTATCTCTTCGTGGTGTTGCCTTTAAGTCCCTTTGGGGTCATGCCTATTTCCGTGCTTCGATCCTGCAGGTCAAGGTTGACTCCATGTTTGATGTGCAGGCAGCCACTCATTTGAAGGGTTTGGCCGAAAAGGCCAAACTAAACGAAAAGCATGTCAAAATCGCCCGGATTTATAAGGCGAGGGCGGCCTCTCTCACTTCGACGATCGAGATGCGAGCGCAAGAACGCATGATCAAGAAGTAGAGCGACTTAAACTGATCAAGACACCGCAGACGGCCGTGCTCCGCAGAAAGCAGAGATGAACTCGTAGCTCTTCGACTGAGTTTAAAGGCGAGCTTCAGAAGGCGTTCGGGGCGCAGCCTGTGTCACAAGCAAAATGATTTGATTGAGACCCGAGAAGGGCTGCAGTCTGCCTAGTGTGAGCTTCAGATGGTTAGGGAGGAGCTCATTACATCCCGGGGCGAGTTGCAGGAGTCTCAAGAGGAGCTACGCGTGGCCAATGGCGACCTGGACGATAAGGTGACGAGCTCGGCGCTTAGCTCGGCCTTCGAGGCCGCGCGCCGCTGTAGAGGCTGGCTCATCGTGAGGGGCCTCCGAGGTCAGAATTAAAGTGAATCTAGCCTGAGTGAGGAGGTCATGGATTACAAGGGGGAACTTTCATCGCCAAGTAACTTTTAAGTGTTCAGAGGGATGAAGTTATCGAAAACCGAGGATCGTCGCCGCCAGCCATCTCGCGGCTCGCTCTCGGCCAGGCTGTCGCTCACGTATACTCGCATTGGACTTCAACTTCGACCTACCAAGCGAAGAGGAGGCAGAGGAATCTCTCTCTGCGAATTATTCTCAAGAACCCGGTACTCCTGCTGAGGCCCATTCCTCTCTTTCTATCAGATGTTCCCCGCCGACGCGCCGGTTCCCGTGCTCATCTCTACGACTTTTTATATTTTTCTTTATGTACGCCTGCTTTGCCCGCCCGGGGCCCGAGACATATGTAGCCTTCCTTTAATAAATATTCATTTTTTATACTCAAGGTTTCGCTGGAGTATTTTCGCTTTCTTCATGAATCGGGATGGCCCGACCGAGGGTACGAATGAGCAATTAAGCCACAAACCCGTGTCACTGAGGCTTCGTACACTCAGATGAACTCGGACCGATTCCTAGGTCAGAAGGGGCCCTGTGATAGGCGAGTCACAAATTGAGCCGCCGGTCTTCATCACCGTCTTGCACGCGGTTGCCGAATCGATTTTAGCCGCAGGCGGCGAGCTCACAATCGAGCGCACGATCTCCACCCAACATTTGCATGAGTCGAACCGATTCCCAGTCAGCATGACCTATTTTTGGCAGCTCGCCACTGCTTCACGACTCCATCGGCTATCTCGCATGAGTCGAACTCGACCCCAGGGCTACATGGCCCGCGGCCGGCGGACGAGCTCGCCAACGACCGCCGGGCCTCAGCTCGGCGCGTAATAATAGATAGTGGCTCGGCCCATGAACTCGCCATCATAATCAGCCGAAAGGTGGCTCTTCTATGTGGACTTCTAGGAAGAGTCACAACGCGAACAATGGGCAGTCATTCATGTGAATCAAGTAGGGAAGAGCTCGTCAATACGAATCTGGCTGGGTAGCTCGCTTCATGTGGACTTCAGAAGAGCTCGTCAATGCGAACAGCCATGTGAGCTCTCGTCCATGTGAACTGCTAGGAAAGAGCCACAATGAGAATCGCAGCGTAGCTCGTCCATGATAACCGGCAGGGAAGAGCTCATCAATATGAACTGTTGGGCAGGGCTCATCTACGTGGACTTCTAGGAAGAGCTCATCAATGCGAACAAATAAGGTAGAGCTCGCCGAGTTACTCTTGGCCCGCCGGGCTGAGTCAGCTTCTGAACCGAGATGGCTCCTTAGGTAGCGTGACCCCGTCTGCAGTAGACGAACTCGCTAAAGTGAGTTGGTTAGCCCGGCGCTATGGCGAGGGCTGGGCGATGAAGCCGAGTGGGAATGTAGCCGAAAGGGCGCACGTAGCTGGACATGGCGAGCCGAGCGGCGAGAGCAGCCGAGCGGCGATAGTTCAGTCGATCCGACTCTCGTAGCGACTGGTCTGCAGTGTACGAACTAGGTCAAAGTGAGCCGGGCTCCCGGCGCCGCGGGCTATGGCGATGGTGTACCAGCCGGATCCGACTCCCGTGTAGTCGCGGACTCCTGGCCCGTAGTATCAACTCGCCAAAGTGAGCCGCTCATGGCGCTACGGCTCGTGGCGTTCCAATCGGCCGACCTGACTCCTCAGGTACAGGACTGGCCCGCAGAGTGCACGGAACTCGCAAAGTGAGTCGCTGGGTTCCTCGGCGCTATGGCCTGGGTGGCGTCCCACCGAGCCGACCGACTCGCTAGCAGCCGTGGCTGTGGCCGGTGAGCGGATCACCTCATCTATGCGAGCCGCTCGCTCCCCGGCGCTATGGCCTCGTATGTCTAGCCGGGCCGGGTCCGACTCAAGCAGCAAGCCGCGGCCTCAGGCCGAGTGGATCACCAATGTGAGCCGCCGCTCCCGGCGCTATGGCTTCGTGGCGCTCCACCGGGTCGATCCGACTCATAGGCAACAGGTTCGTACGAGCGGATCATCTCACAATGTGAGCCGCCGCTCGGGCGCTATGTGGCCGAGTGGCGATGAAGCCGAGTGGCGATGTAAACGAGCGGCATGTGGGCCTTGAGCTGATCCGACCTCGTAAAGGCGACCGCAGAGCGCACGAACTTGTCAAAGTGAGTCATCGCGCATGCACCATCTCGACCGTGATTTTCTCGAAAGGTGCGAACGCCTTTAATGTCGATTTATGGAGAATTGGAACGCTCTAAGACTTTTTGAGTACTTCGACCTTCTTATAAATGGCGCTTCAATAAGCTGTGGAGTTTATACTTTGTATATTCCCGCTTTTTCGTGTGTAGCCTAACTGGGTGGAGATGAAGCGGGCCAGTCTGGTTATCTTCGCTGGGATCCTTCAAGATTTTGTCTTCGTTGTCTGCTTCTTCTACATGGAGTTGTGTTTTTCCTAGTCTCCCTTTATGGGGAGTCATGTTATTCCCTAGCTTCGTGCTGTGGAATGCGCCCGGGAGGGCGATGCATTTATTAAGGCCGCTTCTCCATTTCCTATTCTTCTTCTCTTCCTTCCCTTTCTCTCCTTATTTTTCATCTTTTTCCACATCTCATTCTCCCTTTTTGCTTTTCCGCACAAACTCTTTCCATCCCTTTTCTTCTTCTCCTATTTTCCACTCTCTCTTTCTCCTTTGCCCTTTTTTTTTTAAGGGAACTCGTCAGACCGATCAGAATTGATGACATCAATGATTGTAACTCGAATGTAATCCGATTGGAATAAAGAGTGACTTTTTATGTCTATGAACTTTCTCATTATGTATTTCTCTGTGTCTTATATATCTGAACTGTTTGAGATGTCTAACTAAATAACCAGTGAACGCTCAACTCGTTACATAAGAATCGATAAGGCTCTATTTAATATTACAAACCGATGCCTACTGGTAAAAACGCTTAAGATGCTCTGCATTCCATGTATGTGGTAAGATTTTTCCCTCCTCTGTTTGGAGCTCATAATTGCCTGGTCTGACGACTCGAGATACGACGTAAGGGCCTTCCGGGCCGGGGCCCGCCCATGGGCCTGCTCTTCCTTGTCGGCGTGAGCTTCTTTAAGACTAAATCACCCTAGCATTTAGCTTCCCAGTTTGACTTTTTATCAGAGTACCCGCCGTCTTCCTTTGATACCTCCTCAGGCGCTTTAGACGGCTCGCGCTTTCACTAGAGATCTAAATTTAGACGAAGAGCCGCCCATTGTGTTCCACTCCGATGCTAACTCGATTCTAGGAGACTTTATCTCGACTCGACAAGGGCTATTGCTTCGCCAGCGCCTGTATAAACGGGGTTTCCTGCCACGACTTCGTGTCGTCCCAGCCCATAATACCTCAGTGGGAGGTATTCTACCCAATTTTAAGGCTTCCAATTTGGTCTTCACGCGCTTTTAAGGGTTCTCGATGCTGACTTCTACCGTCCTGGATTGCGTGTGCTAGAGACGAGTACGTTTTAACCTTGAGCTCGCATGCAAAATTCGAATTTAGCGTTGCCGAACTCGCTTTTTTCCGTTGTCTCGATACTGTGGCTCTTAGGATACCAAACCCGCATGACGGCTCACACAAAATTGCATATCTTCTGCCTGCATCACAAGCAAAGGCTTGGCTTTCGCCCACTTGGTGAAGTAATCTACTGCGACGATTATGAATTTGCACTGACCCTTACTAATGGGCAGGGGTCCCAGTATGTCCAAACCCCACTGTTGGAAAGGCCAGGGGCTTCGTGGATCGACGCATGGGCTCCGACAGAGGCGTGAGATCTCGCGTGCCCCGGCAGATTCCGCATTTCGACCAGGCCTGCTGCATCTGGTAGTATCAGAGGCAAGCAAGCACTCGCTCAAGACTTTTCCCCGCTAATGCTCGACCCGATATGGTTCTCAGATATGCCCGTGTGTACTTCAGCACGCACTTAAGCCTTCCACGATGCATTTAAGGAAAGGTGTGAAAATCCCTCGCAGAGGCTTCCTCAGGATTAGTAAACACGTATGCACTACTCTTATTTTAGCCACTTTTCTCGGCTCGTCTGGGTGCTTCCATCTATAATATAATCCCAAACGGGCTCCATCCAAGCCTGGGCCAGACTCCAACCTCAAGTGTCCACCTCTCGCCATAGATCGACGAGGGTTCCACTGTGTATTCGACAAAATGACCTTGAGGTCTTCCCGTGGAGGATGTGGCTGGGGCCACAAGGCTTCTACGGAGCTCCGCTTCCTGGGACATTCACCTGAACCAACACCGAATTTTTTTTTAATATGTCACGAACTTTTCTGAGTATAGAATCATCCTTTCACTTTCGGGCCTCAGAGGTATCTTTCTATTTGTCCGACCACCAAACCGGTACCACCGTAATTCTGGGCTAGCCTACTTAATGAATGGGCGAGGCATTGAGGCTGCCATGACTCGCCTCATAATTCTGGCCTTCCTCCGTTGTTGGAAGTATGGAATCCAAACTGAGTGCGTACTCACTGCCCATTCCTTCCGGGGAAGCTGTGGATGAGACCCCGCTCCACTCCTCGGCTCGAAGCCCATCTACGTATACCTGCCGGAGAGGCCGGGGCCGTTGCCGGCATCCCAATGGGTTCACGATGTAAACTCCATGACGAAGTCAAGACTTGCCCCATTGCGCTGGGCCAGATCTGAGCATCGAACTCGCCTGGCCTACGGGCCCACTTCATCAAATCCCTTCCTGAGGTCTCTCGGTTTATAACACTTGTTTCATCTGTAGCCCTCATTGAACTTCTATGGTATGAGCCTCTGAAATAAGGCTGAGCCTGAGCCGGGCAGCTACTGCAGCCAAAATTAACTTTTCCATTCTCGTACCTCTCCTCCGCTCCTGTAGCTCACCAATAGTAAATCGGCGCCGAATCGCTCTTATCTCTGACGAGGACAACGCTGGTTGAAAAGTCCGACACGACTAGCATGTGAGGCGAGCCCCCTTCTCGACAGACTTACTAGAATGGGAGGGGAACTTCAGTATGTTTCTCAAAGCTGAGAATGTTTCACACTTTGTATTCCATCAAAGGCTTTCTTCGTAACTCGTTAAAGGCCGGGCATTTATCACTACTCGATACGAAATCCGCTTTAAAGCCGCAATCCTTCCTGTCAGGCGCTGTACTTCCTTTAGACCAGAGGGTGACGGCATGTCGAGCACCGCCTTTATCTTGAAAAACCGGGATTTGCCTCCCAATTCCCTGGTTTACTATGAAACCCAGAATTTTTCGACCGACACGTCAAGGCACACTTCGGGCCGGATTTTAGCTTCATGTTGTAATCCTAGATTTGGAACGCTTCGAGATGAGCGATGTGGAAGGTCTACTGTGGTGGATTTTACCAAAGATGTCGCCCATGTATACCTCCATAGTCGCGCTTATCTCGCTGAACATCCGGTCACACCAACCTCTCGGTAGGTGGCTCCTCGCGCTTCAGTCCAAACCAAGACCCGATAACAATAAAGTTCCCGTCGTGACGAACGAGGTCTTTTCTTGGTCGCCTGGGTCCATAATGACCGTTGTACCGAAAAGGCATCCATAAATCGAAGTTCATACAACGGCGCCCACGATGAGGTCGAATCTCAAAGAGCGAAGTCATTCTTCGCATGCTTGCTTCCGTGCTCTGAAGTCGATACGAGTCGCCACTGGCCATTTTGCTTCGACCAAACATCACGCTAGCCCAACCACTCCGTGATACTCCACCTCCCCGATCGCCTCAAGCTGGGAGTGAGCTTGCCGACCTCGTCGATGGATTTGCCTCCGGGTGCGAAGCTCCTTCGCCACACCGGTGCGGCTTCGCTGACCGCCCGTGTTCAGCCTATGAGTGATTACTGTAGGGTCAATTCCTCCCATGTTCGCCTGCTTCCATGCAAAGACGTCTCTGTTCTGTCTCAAAAAATGAGTAAGGAGGCTTTTAAGGTCTTCCGCTAGTTTGGAGCTGATATAGGCGAGATGTTCCGCCGTCATCCAAATGACACCGGCTCGAATTCTTCCGAGGGCTCTGGCCCAGCGAAACACCTCATCACGCATGTCAAGCTCGCCCATATTCACGCTGTCGACCGCTCTTGTTTGCGCAGGCCGTGGCACTCTCCGCCACCCGTTGATCTCCTCGAATCCATCCCTACTCCGCATGGTCAGGAACTTGATTATCATGTGGTACGCTGGAGGGACTACTTTTATCATATTGAGAGGGTCTACCTAACAACATATTATAAGCCGATGGGGCGCTTCAATGAGGAATCTTGCCGCTGTCAAGGCTCGGGCAAGGGGCCTCCTGTGGTGAGCACCAAATTAATCGAGCCCCAAAGGTAATACCTTCCCGTAAAACCCCGTAGACGGTGTCGACCGCTCCGCTTTTTCTCTCCCAATGCCCATTTTATCGGTTGGGCCGACGCTAAGATGATGTCACTGAGTCCCGTTATCAACTAGAACCCAATGAACCGCCTTGTCGCCACCCGCGCCGAACACCAATGGCCGGCTGCGTCGGGCATCCCTCCGTGATCCGAAGGCCGAGAATGCGATTGATGTGTCGAGCCGCTGCGCTTTGGATACCCGATTAGATTTCCCTATTTCCGCTGACTACGTCGCCTGCATGGGCTTTCTCCGCTTAACTGGGGACTCTCCTCCTCCCGCAACTTCCGAGATCACTCGATTTCTCCAAGGGGTCAGCCGAGTCGCCATCACGGGGCCGCTGGCCACGTAGTCAGCCTGGTTCGGGGCTTCGATTCTAGGCCCGACTCGGGCCCGATTCTTCGAGATATGAACGCCGAGGTATCCGCCGCATAAGTACTCTATTTCTCTCTTTACCTGTATACGCTTGTCCGTGGCGGCGTCCGCAGTCCCAGCTGGCGGAACTCATACTTCGCGTTGTCCGTGTGGGTCGGATCCGAATTTCATTTGAGTCGCCACCTCAGAACCGCCTTCGCCTGCATTTCATGCGTGACTCCGTGACATTGAGGCCGCGCAGGGGGGAGTGGAACTGAGGCGTAATAACGCCGTCGCCTTTCGACCGCGGACCCGCACGATCCCGAGGTTTCCACGCCTTTCGTGGATCGCTCTCCATCTTTCTTCGGGGGATGTTTCGAACGCTTTGTCTTTGGGGCTTCGCCCTCGCTGCTTATCTCGTCGACTCTTCTCTTTATGGGTGGAGGAGCTCTCCTTCTTGGATATGAGGGCTCGCCGTTTATATACTGCTTATGAAAGACCTTACCATGCTCGTTGAGGGTTCTTTTGAGATGGAAAACACGCATCCTTCGATCGCACTCTAACCCAAAGAATGAATGCGTTGATCGCGAATTTTTCATCTGGGTATGTCTATCTTTAGACTCGGCGCTAATCTTGCACGACTTCGTATTCTTCAGCCCCCGCTTTATGGTCAATAGATGGTAACTGGTTTTCTCAGACGTCCCGTCTGGCGAAGGGAGAAGAACGCAATGGATAGTTCTCTCGGAATCGAAGAGATTGATGAAGGTGACTTTATTAAACCAAAAGCCAAGGCCGGGCCTTTAGTGTGGTAGCTTAAAGCTCGCGCACGTGGTCCTGATACCCATGTAACTCCATTTGATTTTTGTAAGTATTGAGGTGGTCGACGGATCTTTTATTCCATCGAATGCTTCCACTCTGCAGATTCAATTCCACCGAAGGCATGTAGCACCCTGGGCCGTGAAGGTGATTCAGTTTGTTGTACCAAGGTGTCCATAGTGTCTGGGGCGCGCCCTTTAACCACCTCCTTCACACGGTTGAGTTCTTGTTGAAGACTCTTAAACCTCTGCTCCCATGTCCGCTCTTCTACTCCTGGCTGAGGGTGATGTAGTTCTTCGTTCGCGACATGTCCTCCGAGTATTGCTCCGCTTCCTTCCGTAAAGCCAATTGTGGTCCCCAGGCCCGCCTCCTGGCCCGACTCGTCGCTTTGGCACTCGAGGAATGTCGTGATCGTGTTACTCCTCACGGGGGGGAATGTTATGACCTTCCCGGGTCCTGGCCGCGGCTCCCGTGGATGCTGCAGTCCGCTTCGCAAGTTGTTCTAACTCTTCAAGGCTGGATTGACCAGCGGCGCTTCCACTTCGCTCGTGACGCTCGCATCGCTTTCCTACTATCCCAGGAGGTCCGCCGTCCGCGCTGCCGGTGATCTCCGCATCCTCGCTGACAAGGCCGCTCCCGCCAGGTTCCGGCCGATAACACAAGAATCGAAATCGCTGATATTTATATAGGAACCGCCGCTCCTACGCATTCCGCCAACCGATGATGCCTTTTCAACCTGACCGCCGAGCGCGGGCCGCCAACGACTCGATTGTCAGCGGGCCGATGCGTGCTTTGGATCGCCTGTCCGCCGAGGTATGATCGCTGCACCGCTGATCCGTTGTGTCGGGATACAGCACCTCCGCAAAACACAAGGAAGAAGCGGGTCTACGAGGGCTTCACTGCGTCGCCCGATGCCTAAGCCGCCGAGAGAGAAAAGAGAGACTACTCTAGAGATGGATGTGTTGCATATGTTTACGCTGGTCAAGAGTGCGCACTTTCATCACGCAAGGCCATGTATTTATAGTGTATGTCTAACCGGGGCTGATCAGAATTAGATTTGTTCCCATCGATGGGATTTTCTTAACAAAGATCGGATTTGCAATGGATTTAGAAAGAGCCGGTTTATTTGAGATAATCTTCTTCCTTATTGGGAGATCCAACCAGGTGATGATCCTGCTATTTTCCTTTCCTTATCGATAAGATTTGGTCGATCGGCAGGACGATATATTGTTGTGGGTTATTCTATTTCAGACAAGTAAATACAATATGACTAAGTGTGATATGGACCTTC
Organism: Tetrastigma voinierianum; assembly: GCA_016808115.1. NCBI lineage: Eukaryota > Viridiplantae > Streptophyta > Magnoliopsida > Vitales > Vitaceae > Tetrastigma > Tetrastigma voinierianum. The sequence continues at coordinate 7,468 of JAEQBH010007286.1, read as the reverse complement.
AATCTCTCATCCAAGATTGTCCTTTTGACCTGGCCGCCGCTTCTATTTCTGGGGTCATACCAGGGGCCCTGGTATCATGGTCACGCGCCACTCTTCTGCCAGGAGCGGGCCTCTGAGCCCATTTTTCAAACCCTATCAAGAACCAAACCGATATTTCTTATTCTACTCTAATTATGCTCTTGTCATTCTTCAATGATAGACTTTAAAAATTAAACAAGATTTTATATAAATTCTAAAATAAAATTACTTAATGTTTGAAATTAAGTTCATATGTCTAACCTGGCCAGCAGAGTATCTTTCAAATTTTAAAAAGATAAACATCAAAGGAGGGAGGCATACAAAGTTCGAGCCGGCTTTATACATCGCAACAAAGTGTTGTAAAAAGGTATGAAATTAAATAATATGAAGAGATAATGTACAAATAAATATAATAAGTAATGTATATATATATATATAGTATATAGTATAAAAATAATAATGTCTACAATATATCCCATATAATGATACGTGATCTATCACATGTAGTTTAAATTATTTTCTCTGTCATTCTTTAGTTATTAAAGTTTAAATTAAATAAGATTTATTTCTCAAAACTAAAATAAACTAGATTTTATTAATTATCCCCAAGTTTATTATTATAATTTTTGTTAAATATATTTTTAGAAAAATTGATTGACAAATAAAATTATCTTTAAATAAAAATATAAAACTAAAGCTAAAAAAAGGTGTGGAGAACTCTAAGACACTTCCAACAAATGTATAACACTTAAATTTAGATGTTAAATTGAAAGAAGAGCTCCAACAAGGAGCAATATGGAGCAACGATTGCCGGCGAACATTAATCGCCTATTTTTGTGCAAATTTGGTTGTAAACCGCCATCGCAAAAATGGAAAACCTCTTCTACTCCTCATTATATAGCCATCGAGAAAAAAATTGATTTTCCACAATATGACCGTTGAGATGTGGAAAATTTTTGTGTTTCGTAGATTCCTTGAAAACCCAAAAAAAAAAAACAACCAAAAATGAAAAATTTATAAAAACCCTAAACCCGTAAAAGACCCACAACCCCGATATGTCGAAATCGAAAGTTTCAAGTTCAAGAATAAAGCGAAGAAGAGAAGGAGGAAAAAAAGGGAAATCACACTCGCAAAACGCCGCCTATAAGACCTCTATTCGCGGCAAGACCCCAAACAGTATTTCCTCTTCTTTCATCTCTTCTTCCCCCTTCCGCCGACAAAAACGCCTGGGCCAGAAGATCTCTATCGTTCGCCTGCCTCCCCCTCCTCACTCCTCGCCTCCGCCCCACTTCCCACCCGAGAACATCTTGTGTCCCAAATCAGGGATTTTACGTGACGCCCAAATCGGGGTCCTGACCACCACAACCCGCTGGAAAACACTTTGTGAATGTCAGACCCGAATTCCTCTTCTTACTTAAAATCATACTCCTTTGTACTAAGTGAGAGCTCACCCAAGAACAAACTGTCCAACATCAACATCGGCGATATATATGAATAAAAACTATTTCCGCCCATACTACAATACCTATCATCATACATCAACTATACACTAAGCTTCAAGAGTTAAAAGTTTACTTATACAACACATATTAAAATCTAATTCAATTACATGTAATACACCATAAACCCAAGCCACAACCCGCTTCCTTCTAAAGCTACTCTATGATGAGCCGTCCCTCATGCGCTTCCTGCACTCCAAGGATTGAAATTTGATATATCACGATATATCTGGCGACATCTGACATCGCCCACTCGAAACGATTTTGATACGTAAAATCGCTTACAGAAAAATCGTGAAAAATCGGGAAATATCGCAAGATTTCGCCGACATATAGATCGGACCTAAATTTCTACGTAAATTTCTGGGTAGGTATGAATACACGCACTGATCGATTTTTCGCTTTCAAAATATCTGGGAGATATATCGGCAAATATCGGAGATATATCGGAAATACTCCAGAAAATATCTGATATATCTAAATATTTTAAAATATCTGAGATATTTCGGATATATCTAAATATATCAAATGGCCATATTTGCACCAAAATTAAATCCAACTACTATAATTAAACTTTCATAAATATATTTTCACCATCCAACTACTATTTTAATCAAAAAAAAAATCTATAAATACTTAAAATCATTCAATTTGATCACAAATTCCTTCTACTAAATATCCAATCTTCATTTCACTAAAAAATTTCTTTGTGATATCTCTTAAATAACTATATATTAGTTTAATATTTTAAATTAGTTAATTTAGAATAATATATTAATAAATTAAATATTTCATGCCTCAAGAATTTTGAAACAAGTTATATATTATTTAATATCGTATGCATATTATAAAATTATGGTATATATGAAGTTTATTTAAATTAGTTTCACTTAAAATAATATATTAATAAATTAATTTTTCAGTGTTAGTTAATATTCAAACTTAGTATGTGGATGAACCCCGAATTTCCTATCCATAGAAGTTAGAGATATAAGTCAAGACATGATCACATTATACCCGATCTTATAATCAATATTATCTAACCATGTCTTTGTATGAATATTGTCTTTACCGGGAATTTGATCTATCCATCAAATGTTGCACTGAGTCACATCAATCTTCATTTTGATTTTAAAAACTCATTGCAATGTATATATTTGATTATTAATGTCATTTTTACACATTTAAAATTATTTTTTATGAATTTCCAAAGTATTTTTTGTTAATTTTCGATATATCGATATTCATAAAAATATCCACCGATATGACACTCCATATATCCGATATATCCATAAAATGCAAGTACCGATATATCCATCGAACCGATATTTCCAAACCTTGCCTGCACTCAGCAATAATATCCCCACTGTGGTGAGCTAATATCGCAGGAATCACCCTAATCGGGGCTACTCTCCACCTAAGTGCATATGCAATGCTCCAATGAAACATACATTCAAGAAACGCACGATCCTACTAATGTCTACATGATCAACTCATATCCTCGAGTCCTCCCGACCGCCACACTTGCCTAAGCCACATATGAGAAACCTTATTTTCAAATAAAGATGTTTGCTTATATTTGTGGACAACCCTCCGATATAAATAGAGCGGACCGAATTCGATATTATGTTTGGTGACTACCATCGTATGTATATCAATCAGTCATCCACGATTGATATTTTATGGACTATCATTCGATAATTATTATTATTATTATTTTTAGTCAACCCTCCGAAACCATTCTCTCAAGAATCACCTCATGCACTCACTTTTATTGTTCTAGGGTACCCCAATGCATATGGAATGCATAATGCTAATTCCAATTCAATTCTATAACACATGTAAATATATAATCATGCATATATTCACGTAATTAAATCACACAAACATGTCATGTAATTTCACAATCCATTACATCCAAAAATTAGCTCACATGGGCTAATGATCAAGCACGAGCAATTCAACTTGAATTACTCGACCAAACACGCCATTAATAAAAATTTATTTTCGTGTCATTATTCATGTGAACAGTGAAACCCTCGGGTCACTGTTCACATCCAAATACCCAATATCGGTTTCACTTTGTGAAACCGAATTGTATAGCCATTTCCGGCCTCATACGCATCAACACATGAATTAATGCACAATTTATCACACAATGCACCCAATGTGACGCCCCAAATCCCGGGGGTCCGTTGACAACCCATCAACCCACTGGAAGCTGCGGAACGCCTGGGTGACCGACATCTCTCACGAAAATCGCGTAGTCCCTTTGTACGGGAGCTCTGCCCTTAGTACATAACCTCGTATATAACCCGGCCCCAACAATCCAATATAACAATCCATGAGTGAAACCGCCCACTCAGCCTACAAACCAATACTCATCCGACACTCCCAACTATATACAATAGTTCAAGAGTTAATGATTTACTCTTATACAACACATATATTAAAATGAAAAACATTCTAATACATGTATACACGAAATGAACCCAAAGCCACAACCCAGCTTTCTTCTCAAACTCGGCCTCTATGATGAGTCGTCTCCTCGCACGCTCCCCGTATCTGTGTGCTCAATATCCCTCGACAGGCGAAGCATCGTCGCAGGCCGAATCACCCTGCTGGCTACTCTCCACCTAAGTGCATATGCAATGCTCCAATGAAAAACATACATTCAAGTAAATGCGTGATCCTACCTGAATGTCTACATGATCAACTCATACCCCGAGTCCTCACCGACTCCCTCACAATTGCCTAAGCCACGTATGAGAAACATTATTTTCAACAAAGATATTTGTTTATATTATTTTTGGACCGTTTCCGATGATCTTTTAGTGGACAACCCTCCGATGTATATCAATTGGGCCGACTCCGACGATTGATATTTTATATGGACTACCCTTCGATAATTTTTATTGTTAGTCAACCCTCCGAAACCATTCTCTCAAGAATCACTTCATGCACTCACTCCTACTGTTCTAGGGTGCCCCAGTGCATATGGAAATGTATGATGCCAATTCCATAAAATTTTATAAAACATGCAAATATATAATCATGCATATATTCACATAATTTAAATCACACAAACATGTCATGTAATTTCACCATCAATTACATCAAAAATTAGCTCGGGCTAACACCTAAACACGAGCAACTTGATTTGAATTACTCAACTAAACACATTATTTCACAAAATTATTTTGCGACTATTATCTGGAATAGTGAACCCCTAAGCATTATTCCCGACAAATCACTAATCACTCCGCTCACTTAGTGAACCCGAATTTCATGGCCATTTCCGGCCCTATGCATATCATAATACAATTTGTTGTAACAATTTATACAATTAACACTCCCAAAACAGCCCTCACGTCACTTCGCCACACAAACTGGTTTCAAAATTTTCTAATAATTTGGCTCCAAGATTTTGGGATGTGATCAAACGGCCACCACGCCTCAATCAACTCAACATCATAAATTACACTTAAATAAAGTGTAAACTCAAGTAGATAAATCCCCAACCTCTCGGTTCGACGAAACTCCCAAACCTATCTCACAGTTCTCAACAGAACAACTTTCCTTCTTGCTCGAAGAATTTCACACGACTGACGCTTACAAATCTAGAGAAGTGGGATGTTCTTCACTAAAATATTCAAAATGGCTACCATCATTTCTGGTTTTTCTCCCTTGCTTGCTCCTTTGGCTTCTTAAGGAAGAAGGCCACTATTGGCTAATTTGTCTTTTTCCTACTTAAACTTTCAAATAATGCCTATTATGTCCCCAAGTTTTGAATTTTGACATTCGCACTATCCTGGCCGCCCATTTCTATCATTTCTGCCTATATAACATGTATAACATGTGTACATGTTATATGTGATTTTTTAATACATTAAATATCTTTTACCAAGACCAAACGCGACATGTCTCGAAACGTGCAAATTCCGACTATCTCAATTCATGAAATTTGACGTAAGAAGTTAGAATCTTCGCGACGATTCCAACTGCGGAAATCCGCTTCATCATCTAAGATCTAGAGAATAAATTTCGATTTTTAACCGAAATTACGTATTTGGCCCTTTGAGAAAGTTGAATTTTCTGTGTCTTACACCAAATACCATACCCATTCACCGGGACCGTCCAAAAGGGTGCTCCTAATTTACAATTTTGGCCCCTAAACTTGGGACTGACCAAACAGCCTCACGCTCAATCAACTCAAACATTGTAAATACACTTAAACAAAGTGTAAAACTTAAGTAGGATGGAACCCCTACCTCACGGAGTTTGTCGAAAACTCCTAAAACCAAAGCCCACGCGTAGTCCTCGATGCGTAGAGCAGCTTTCCTTCTTGCTCCGAAGAATTTCTTAAGGGCCTGGACGCTTCAAAAAACCTGTATATAAGGAAGACACTCTCTCTCTAAAAGTATGGAAATCGGCTACTGCATCTCCTTTCCCCCTCTCCCATGTTTTGGTCTTTGGTTCAATTGAAGAAGACAATCACTATTCACAATTTTGTCTTATTATCATTTAAAACAATTTCTAAAATGCCGTCTGTGTCCCCAAGCTTGGATTTTTGACATTTGGCACTACCTCGGCCGTCCATTTTCATCATCTCTCTATCCATGCAACATGTATAACATGTGTACATATTATTATAGGCATTTGTCACATCACCGTCAGCTTTACTTCAAGACCCAAACGCTGACGTCGAAAAACGCAAGCAAACCCGATTGTCTTAATTCGACGAAATTGGGATAAAAGTAGCTGTGATTCACGAGACAATTCCAACTGAAATCCGCTTCATCATCCGAGATCCGTGAGAATAAATTTCAGATTTTGATCGAAATTACGATTTTCGCCATTTTTCCGTAAATCGAAATTTTTCAGGGCTTACATTTTAAGTTTCCAAAACGACGCCTTTTGACCCAAAAAAACCCATTTTTTTTCAAATAATTATCCTACAATAGTTTTTATCAACTTCTAATTGTTTCAATTTATAATATTATAAATAAAATAAGATTAATAAAATGAAAAACCATAAATCATATTTTTTGTGAATATCTAAAATATAAATTTAAATATAAATGTTTTACTTGATATAAATTAATTTATTTTGTTGTCATTAACATGTCTTTAATTGAATATTCCATTAACTATTTAAATAATTTGTTTTATTAATTTTTCACCCAGTTATTAATATTTTAAGCAATATAATTTTTTATTCGTACTTAATTTAAGTTTGATTTGTGTTTAAATGACATCTCCCTCCAATAATGGCGGGAAAAGTCTTTCTAATGAGAAAGACGTGGCACTGCATATCTGATGACCATAACCTGAAGATCCTGGATCTGTGATTGGCAACCGATGTCAAAATTTCGGGATCGAAAGTGATGGCTAAGTTTCGGAGACCACTGTCGAGTCGACCTACCATGGACTTTATACCAACAAAATCGATGCGGTGGAATAGAATCGACATTATTGTACAAAATGGCGCTGGATTCGCACAAATCGCAAATAGGCCTGTGCGGAGCTAACATCACGACGAGGTCGGGCCAGGTTTTGTTATACTTTCTACAACAAATATATTAAGAAATTCTATTTATTTCTAATTTTTTTATTCAAGTACTCAGTAAGCTATGAATATGTTTCAAGCAGATGTTGGGGAGTCCGTGGACTTATGATCATCAGTTGAGGTGCTTAAATACCGTGATAAGTGATGATTATACCGTAAAGTAACCCTATGCCCCTCCCCCCTGCTTATGAAGAATCATGAGACACCTCGTATCTCTTGGACTCAAGATTCATATAGTAATGCACGTATTAGCTCTCCAAGGAAGATCTTCAGAAGAAAAGCAAATAAAGAAAGCACAAAAAGTAAGGCGAGCTTAACAGATACTAGTAATTTTATTTACTACGATTCTCAGGAATTATCTCGAGAGCAAAGTGAAAAGAGA
>JAEQBH010007285.1:0-144509 GCA_016808115.1 Tetrastigma voinierianum | reverse complement strand
GGATCGTATGCATTAGATAAACTAGACGGGACACCTGTACCTAGAATGTGGAATGTTATGCACCTCAAAAGGTATTATCAATAAAGAATGATTCAATCTCTAATCATGTTCCCATCTCGGTTTACATTTGAAGCCAGGTAAGGTTGATGTCCCTCACCCAGGCTAGCATAGTTGATATTCGGTAGTTCATTGTAAAGCACGAGTAAGGTTGATGGCCTACCTACTGGGTGGTTCATTGCAAAGCAGGGTAGGTTGATGTCTTCACCGGAAAGCCCGGCATGGTGATGCTTTCCGGTGATTCATTCCAAAGCGAAAGTGGGTTGATGTCCTAACGACGGTGTGAGATGATGCCAGGTTGGTTCATTGCAAAGTCGAATAAGGTTGATGTCCTACCCAGGCCCGGCATGGTTGGTCTTAATTTGGTTCATTACAAAGCCTGGGTAAGGTTGACATCCTATCAAGCCAGTATGGTTGATGCTGGCCCAGTTCATTCTGGCTTGCGTGAGAGGCGCTAAGCGGAAATGAACCTTGTCATGTTCATTTGGACCTGATCTATGTCCTACTCAAGGTATATCTTTACATACCCGGCTAAATGAAGTGAACTGCGTGATTCGACAAAGAGAAAGCAACAACCTTCAGTTCTGAGCAACACATGTTGTATTATGGAGCTTCGGTTACAAAATAACAAAAGCAGGATACATAACGACGGAAAGAGGAACGAGGCTCAATGGCTTGATGGCAAAATACAACCCCTAGCTCCCACGAGAGACATCAGGTTCCTCACTCTCCTCGGTTACTCTAAGCGGAAAAATCGTATGTTACCTAACTTGACCTCGGCTGACAGAAGATGCTCGCCCGCCCTCGTAATATACGTCCCCAGGGGCTAACGTGAAACCTCCCTTTTTGGAAAAATCATCGCTTTACCAAGGCGAACATCAATGGTCGCAACTTTGGCAGGACAACACAGGGGGCATCGAGGGTTGATAAAGAACTCTTTGGATAATGGCTTAGACGTGTCTGGAATCCCGTCGGGAACCACTGGTTGACTTCCACAAATATTATGTGTGAAAGAACAACATCCATAACCATAGTTGAAAATCACGTCGAAGCCCTCCTCATAACCCTCCTCCATGGCCTTTTTCTCTTTAAGGCCCTGTGCGTGAAGAGCGGACACTTCATCTTTATTAGTATTAAGCTCTAGAAGAAGAGAGACTGTTTCGGCCTTGATGGCTAGTCGTCTTCCGTCTTCGCGCCGACTGGCCTCCTCCTCTGACCACGAGGGCATTTTGGACCTTGCTTGACTCGGACTCCACTTTTGCCACTGGCACTCCTGTCGCATCGACATCCCATGTGGAGCCATCGAGGGCTTCGTGGCGGCGACATCCTCTCTCTGTACGCTGAGGCCACCTTCTCAACAAATTCTTTGGCCTCCTTCTCCTAGCACTAGGATCACCGACTCGCTCCCCGGCTAAGAAGCACTCAGCGCCTTGTGTGGTCGAAAGCTGACCCGATTGGCGTAGAGGTACACCTCTACGCATCCCTGGCCTCATTTGGAATTCACCGATCTTTGGTAAGTCATATTCGGATAGTCGTAATGTCTACCAAAATAACGCCGTAGAAGAGGCCATAACTTCGAAAATAATTCTACGGCGATTATTAATGGCGATTGTAAACATACCCATTTCGGTATTTGGGCGAAGTTATGGTTACGTATTAGCATTAGTCTTCAACCACATGCTTGAGATTGTCCTTACAAGCATAGGCGAGGGGCGGGGCGGCATATTCTTCACCTCCCTCGGCGCCTGACTACGGGCATCGAAGGAGTGCGGGATCTGGTACGGTGCATATGGGCGTACGAAGTCATGATCGCTGACCTCGGCGATTGATAATCTCGGGCACCTTACGGCGAGGGGCAAATACTTCCTCCATGGGAGGGCTGGCCTGTGAGAGGAATATAAGAATTCAGCGGCAACCAGTGCGGAGCAGCGACTGCTGCGTCCGGCTCGGGTGGGTTATCCTTATCTATGGCTAGCAATGCGCACTCCCGAGGAATGTCCTCCTGGACCTCGGCATGAATTGGGGAGGCCTCTCCTAAATCCACCGAGATAGTAGTCTCTAAAGCCGACTGGGGCGAATCCGAAATGACTATCGCCTGCACATCCGAACTCTCGTCGGATGGTTGTTGACTCGCCACCCCGACCACCTCGAGGTGCTGATCCTTGCGGATTTAAAGCTAGCGCCTCGTTTGGGCTTCTGTGCGCCGAAGTTGTGAATAAGATCAACCATCTTGTCCTCCTCTTCTTCCTCTTCCCTAGAAAGAGGGTGGCTAGATATTGGAGAGAAAGCGAGGGAATAGCAATCTTGCCAGCTCAGACGTTTTAGTAGTTCGGCACGATCTTCCTTCTTAGATGCTTAGGGAGCAGGATGAGAACCCTTTTTCTCAAAAAGGAGACACTCGAGATGCATTTACTTTTTATCGTCCTTATTAGATGTAGGGGACAAGGGTGGAATCCTCCACACAGCGAAAATTTTGCCGACGGGTACTAATCACCCGGTTCTCAACCAACCACCTTGACTAAGAATAATTGCCGAGTTAAATGTGGGAGATTAGCAATAATGTAATGCTCGCCTACACTATTTCTACGGGAATAGGGTGTTGGAATAACTAGAATGATGTAGGGGGCGATTTGCGACTGACTCACGAAGATTCTTTGTAGTTAAGAGGATTTCATGATGTAGTTCCCGCTCAAAAATCTCTAGTAACCTCTGAATTTTCTTAAAGCAAGCTTTCTCCACCTAGTTTACTAATTTGCCTAAGGTTTCTGCACAAAAATATATAATAATAAAATCTGTGACGTAAAGGATAGGCTAGCGTAAAGATACACACCAACATATAGATCCTGACTTGGAACACACACAGGAGCGACGTAGATTGGTTAAAAACAAATAGAAGGTCGGGGGCCGGTCTCATACCAGTTCCTCCTAACGAATCCGCATGCTTAGCCTCGGTCTTCGGCGAGTCGAAGTCTGTGGCAATTAGGCCGGGGCTCTGAGGCGACGTGGATGGCCAGGTCTCGGGTGTCCCGACTTCCAAGGTATAAATAAAGCAAGCCTCTACCCGACGAAATGTCGATTGGTAAAAGTTCGGCCGCGATGCCTTACGGTCGGGATCAGAATAGCGTTAAGGATGGATAAGAGCGGGGCGGCTCCCGGAGAGTGTGAGGCCTTTACCGGAGATCGTGGGAGACGAGCCCAACTACGAGTTGTTCCCGAGTAAAATATACTACATTGTCTTCCTCGTCGATAGTGGATTCGGTCGGACCATCCAACAACTCAAAATAGATGTTGTTAAGAATTTGACAGTAAGACCTTAACTCCTCCATGGGCCGAAGGAGATGGCGGTACGCTACGAAAAGCATATCTCGGCTAGGCCCTCTTTTGCACCCAACCTGACAAGTGGAAGTCTCTTCTTGACCTCGCCCGTCTTGCAAGCAGACAACGACAAAGGGGCGGCGGAAAAGGAATCGATTCCATGCCAAAGCCTGGCGAGTAAAAAGGGTGAGAAACGCATGGACTACCCGAGGCAGAGAAAAATCCCAGTTCTAGCGTATCCGCAGCACCACACTACGATCTTGTCTTCGAAAACATGCATTGGCGGAAATCTATAACGTGCGGAACAAAGCAAGGCTTGCACGGAAGATGGGGAAAGGCTTGATCCATAAAACATCTGGCGTGTGGGTATCAGCGAAGCCCTTGGCGGAAGGAAAGCGAAAATGGGGTGAACGCGATGGGAACAGGTGGGATCCAATCATGACTCCCTAAGTATCAGGCGTCTAGCGTCTATAGGTGCATTAAATGCGCCACTGACTCATCGCCTCTCCAAAAGATTTGAATCCTGGCGACGCTTCACTTACTTGGGCACAGTAAACGAGCATGGGTCAGGCTCATGGGGCCCCAGGCTGGGAATACTTATGCCTCCCGATGGGCGAGATTGGTAGAGCAGTCAAGCTAAGTCAGTAAGGAATCATAAAGTGATCCATTCTAGAATTAAATCGAATTCGCGACCCTTGTCCCGAGGCTAGTCCGTTGCGACCGGTTAATAGAACTCGAGAAAAATAAGGTGAAATAGCGCAAAAATTCGAAAAGCAATTTCATTAATTACACCCAGGTGTTCATAATTACACAGCCAAACGCTTACAATAGCTCAATCATACTTGACAATTCACATGCTTGGCGAGGTTGGAAAGCGAAACGAAAGAAAAAAAATGGAAGAAAAGCTGGGGAAAAGTTGAAGAAGAAGAAAAGAAGATCCTAAAGAAGATATGAAAAAAAAAAAAAAAGCCGCCACGGATATTTTTGTAAGCGATATGATCACGGCGCCTTTTCAGCTACTTAAAAACAAGGGGCATATAGGCTTGACATCCTCAAAAGCAAATTAGCGAACTTTAGCGCGTTCCTTGTAGCCTCCGGGCGATCCCTGTCAACATCACATTCAGTCCATGAAGCGGTGGAAAAGCATGGTACCGGCAATGCGACGGCGTCTAGCCGTACATACCCGTAGCTTCAAAGCGACCCGTTAGCCTGAAAAGAATCAATTACCGAAACTTTTATAGGGTTCGAACGTGGGGAAGCTTAGAAAAAAACCGTATTAAATGTGATACCAAAAATGAAAACCCCTAGAAAGCGCGGCGTTGGAGCAGCGCATGGCGTGAGCGGTCCCCAGTTCCCCAACGACAATGGTCGAAATGCGGTATTTTTCGGTCGGGAAAATGATCTCTAGCAGGAAAAAAGGGGGCATTATGAGTACCATGGCTTTTAGCGACACCACTATTGAAAGCCCGAAACATATGGCGTGGCGCCCCGCGCCTCAAAGTAGGCTCAGTATCCTCACACGAACATGGATTCGAACCGACGAATCCCGGGCAGGTGAACTATTTGATCCACGAGCTGTGGGATTTATTACCAGGGCATCTCTCTAATGGCTAGTTTCTAAGAAGATGGCCAGCCGATAATTTCCCGGCTGATCCCTCGCAGCTTGAAAACACATCCTCCCATGAATCAAGTACGTAACCGCCCTTAGGATGATCAAACGATTCTTGAGGCGAAAGATTGGATAAGCAGTTATAAAGGAAAAGCGGTGTGTATGAGTAAGGCCCATTCATAGATTTAGAAGCCGTCGCTGACTTTCGTAAAGTTGACCATCGCCATCATTCCTAAATGGGGAGGAATCACCATTTAGAAAAAAAGAGGAGGATCTGCTCTTAAAAAACGGATCATTCTTGTCTATACATTTATACTATACAGCTTGGCGTCGAAGGGGCGCCAACATCATTTATCGATTGCCTTGTTTGTTTTACCAAGTCTTTCTTCCTTCAGTTAATGACGATCAGGAAGGCTGAATGAAACTGACATAGTTAGTCGGATTCCTCCCCTTCTTATGCTCTACATGTTTGAAACATTGATGGACTAAAATTAAAAATATAAATCCAAATAAAATCAATATGGAATAGTTTTTTTGTTCATGTGATTTAAATATTGTAATATCATGAAATCAATAATTTCAATCGAAGAAAATTTTAAAAAATAAATACGAATGAAGGCAATTAATTAAATAATTGTTTTACCAGTTAGCCAATATTAGTTTTAAAAAATACCACATGTTTTAGTTTTTACCACTCAATAGCCCATGGTTTTCAATTGATGGTGCAACACACTACAAATTGGGAACTTTTTTTTTCCAATTCTCTCACAACGTTTCGGTAATATTTCGACATTCGACAAAGCTCCATCCAGCAGTGTACGATCACTCTCTCTCCATCCAGCGGTTTCTTCATCTCTTTTTTTTTTTTTGAGGTGTTTCGGTTACTGATGGTTATCAAGGAAGATAATCGACAAAGATTTGCTGAAATTTTCATTATTGGCTCTTAATTAGGGAAGGATTTGCATGCATTTTGAGAATTCAGTCATTCTTCATGCGCAGTTGGATTTCGGATGAGTTTAGGGGTATCGGATTTTCTAGAATGGGGTAAAGGCAAGCCATTGTTTGTTGTCACCATAGATTGGACGACATGTAGGGTTCTTGCTTTGTGTTTTGCTTCAGCCTAATTTTGGACACAGACGCAGAGTCACCTTTCTCTCTCTGTGTCTTTCTAGCTTTCTCTCTCTAAAAAGCGATCATCACCAAAGGCTTGCTCCATCTTTCTCAATAGCCCTGGGTTCGGATCTGCTAGTGTTTTTCCTTTTACTCGCTTTTATGGTTTGCTTTTGGTTCATGGTTTCATTTTGGATGAGCCATGCTCTGCTATGTTCTCTTGAACAATTCATTTCTCATTGCCTTGGAAATTTTTTGTGATTTGGCTTGGATGATGAGGGAAATCATGGAGTCTGAAGAGGATTGGAGTTGTATTCATTTTGTTTGGTGCGTTGAGTTTCTCTGTTTCAATCTGTCTTCTCCCACCTGATGAAACCTTATCTCAATTATTGCCTCTCCCTATTTTGTTTTAGGGCTGGAAATTTTTGAGAATTGAGAGCATGGCTTTTTTTATTCTCTTCGAAAAGCACAGAGAATAATTGAAGAATAGGCAGACAAATGGCAAGGAAAATGCTTGAGAGAAAAGAAAAAGTTTCACCAAAGATCGCTCAACAGTAAAATAGGATGATATGTCAATCTATAAATAACGTATGGGCAAAATGGGAAAAGTGAATGAAAACAGGCCCGATCGGACGGTTCTCTCTTTTTTATATATATAAACAATACACAATGTTTTGAATCGGTTATAATCCAATGGCACAAGGCCCACAACAACCCATTGAATCACCCGTTCTGAAATGGTTGGGGAATAGACAATATAAAACCTTACAAATCTCTGTCCTATGTGGGACAAGTGATAAGGCTTAAATGAAAAAAGTTTTAGGAACTGAGAGAAATTTGAACCTGTGCTCTATGGTCCACATCCCCTGACCCAAAATGTTAATAACCAAGCCAACATTCAAATTATGTATTTTAAACAAACAACAGTACATATTCATTTCATACATATATATATATATATATATATATATATGAATATAATATAAATTAATAAATACATATAAATAAATAAATAACATGGATATATATAATGTTATTGTTTACTTTCATTAAACTTTTATTTTTTAAATATTATATTTTCAAAAAAGTTAAAAATACTAATACAATTATATATAAAATAAATAAATAATGTTTAATTATATATTTTAAAATTTTAAAATTGACCTTAATTTAAAATATATATAAATTACATATTTATTATATTAGAGTTCATTCTTGAGTGGCGAGTGCTTGTAGATAGATAATTTTTTGATTTGTCGTCGATCGATTTTAAAGCGTTATGAAATAGAAACAACATAAACTTGACTAGGTGTGGCAAATGGGCCCATACAGTCCACCAAGGACCCAACCTGTTTCAGAATTGAGCTGAGGTGATGGGCCCAGTTTGAATGAGTGGGTGAAAAATTGAGGCCCAAAACAACCAAGAAAGGAATGTAAACACCCTTCCAATTGCCTACAACCACATAGCCTTCTCCTTTGAGACTTGATAGGCACCACTTTCTCTCCACATTTATTAAGATATATTAATGAATTATTATTCCGACTCTATATTATATTATATTTGTTTAGTTGAATTTTGGTCTAAAATATGCAAAAGCACATGAATTGGTGAATGCACGAACGTGCTAAGAAATTATAGTATTTCCAAACTAAAACTGTGCCAAAATCTAATTTCTACTCAAGCGAAAAATAGATTTCTTAGTTTCCTTGACAATTCCCTATAATCTAAGTGAAAAATGTTTTGAAAATTGAATTGTATTTAAAGCTGAGAAAAAAATTGTACGAACTAGCTTAAAAGATGACAAATTTCATTATAGAATAAACTAAAAATGAAATGTTGAAGCTACAAAGCTTTAAAGTAATAAAATGCTTTGAAAGAATATCTAAAACCAAGCTAGGAATATGAAAAGACAACTGATGAACTTGTAGACAAACCAAGAAAATATTGAAATACTCTGTTTTGAGTCTTGGTTGATGGTTAATTTGCCGATCTTTTGCTCTTAAGTTGAGTATTCCTTTTATAGGCATTTTGAATAAGCTGCTTTCCGACAGCGCTACCACGTGTTGGTCACATATCCATTAGAGTATTGTTGCCGAAGTCATTTATCATTAACATCTTGTTAACGATCGTTTAACAACTAACAATAATTGTTCATGTTCAATCATGTCATGACTTGAGTTGGAAAAAAAATCTCTTCCACTTACTTTTGAGACAAAGTCTTACCATTATGAGCTAGCTGCTTTGACAAATTGAAAATTTTCATAAATGTTCTTGGACCCTTTCATGAACTGATTATCATGAACTGGCTTTCTCGAGGCCAGGGTTGAGTTCGGTTTGAAGCGATATATCAAATTCATTATTTACGCGCTATCCTTTGGATCGAATAATTATTCAAATACTATTTGAACCCAAAAAAAATTATTTTTAGTGTAAACAATATTATATAGCACACCACATATAATGAGGAGTGATAGATCATGGAGGGAAATGGAATGGCATGATCAGGCTTTCACGTCCTATGATTGTCAATCAACCCTTCAAGCCTTATGCTTTGGTAGTCTATCAATCTCACCCAACATACCTTTTCATATCCCCCTGCCTTTCTCTCTCATTCACATATCGAACTCATCTTAATCATATAGATATTGTTCTCTTTAGGTTCAAAGGTTCCTCACGACTTTAAAATACATTTATTAAGTTAGGAAGAGTCCATTCTTATATGATACCAGAAGTTTTCTCTCAGATAAATCATGTAGATATTATCCTCTTTAGGTTCAAAGGGTTCTCACGGCTTTAAAATGCGTCTATTAAATTGGGAAGAGTCCATTCTTATATGATGTCAGAAGTTTTCTCTCCTATCTGATATGAAATGTGACACTTTTTTCAAAAAGATTTTATACGTATCCATAAATAAATTAGGGATGACTATTTAAAATGAATGAGCAAAACTTGTTACAAAACTCAACATTTTTCTTTAAAGAAAAAAAGAGGTACAAAAATACATATTTTTAAACAAAAATGCCCTTAGGGATATAGCTATAGTGAGAGGTCCTATGGATGAGATCCCCATAAGGAATTTAGTTATCATGTAAAGGATTTACTTTTACACTTTCAAAGGCATCTTTGTTTAAAATTGTGACATTTTCAATCTTAATTTTGTAAGAAATTAATTAATTTTTAATTTATATATTATATTTTTTATTTAAATTTTTTTTTGTTTTGGTGCTTTCGTTCTTAAATAATTAGAAAATTGAAATCAAAGAAAAATAATCAAATTAACTTCTTTTTTTTAATACATTCTAGTTTTAAGGTAATAAATTGTCCTCTTGAGACCAAAACCTAGGAACCTTCTCTTATGTCTTTACCCATATTTTAATGATGAACGTTCTACTATTTGAACAAGACATGATTGGGCAACTTAACTTAATAACTACTCATTCAAGAAATATTTTAATTTTTATGCAAATAAAAATTTCTTTTCCGTAATTCGGTTAAAAAAATCGATTGGGAATACAATTATGAAAAATCTAACCTTTCCATTAATGTTTTTATTTCATTTTGATAAAAATATCCCTATTATTTCTTTGTAAAAGTAACCTTTTTCCTTTCTAAGCTGTAAATACAATATATGATAATCAGACTTATAAATTTTGGGTTAAATAATAAAAATGTGGGTGTTATATGGGTACCATGGCTTTTGTGGCGCCCCTAGTAAAAAAG
Organism: Tetrastigma voinierianum; assembly: GCA_016808115.1. Classification (NCBI taxonomy): domain Eukaryota; kingdom Viridiplantae; phylum Streptophyta; class Magnoliopsida; order Vitales; family Vitaceae; genus Tetrastigma; species Tetrastigma voinierianum. The sequence continues at coordinate 134,697 of JAEQBH010007285.1, read as the reverse complement.
CAGGAACGTATCAAAGTACGAGGCCGGACCAAGCTTCAAGCCCGAAATGCGAGCGCCGCCGGTCGGGCCCCAGTATCTCGCGTGAGCGTGGATGGGAACGACCAGATCGACATGAACTATCCGTCCTTGTGGCGCATGGATTGTGCGAACACAGCCTTTTTCCTAGCCCATTTGTTGTCACCCAGAGAAGATGGCCAACTAATAATATCCCGGCTGATCCCTCGCAGCTCGTATGTGATGCCCCATTTCTCGGGGGTCCGTTGACAACCCGTCAACCCGCGGAATACTCATGGATGTCGGGTAACCCGACACCACCTAGCAGAATGGGTGCGAGTCTCGCTTTGTACGGAGCTCTACCAGATACAACTTATCCCGATCACATGGCAACTTTGTCAAATATTTTCAAAGACCACAGGGTGTATACGATTAAAATGAGTAAAAATGGAGCGTGGTAATGCAGTGATACTCACTAAAATATCCCGACCAATATATTACATGGTTGAAGTTAATAAGTCACTCTTAGACAAACATATATTAAAATTAAGAATTATAATACATGTTATACAAAATGGTCTGAAAACATCGAGCCATGCTTAAAACTCTTTACAAAAATCGACTCACAGGCGTCGTCTTTCTCGGCTGATCCTTGTACGAAATAGTGATCCCTCGACGGGGTGAGCTAAGCCCGGTAGTGATAATTTCCTACGTAGATTTGCACCACGCTAAGATGCGCATGTCATGGCGAGCAATCACGCTCAAGTAAACACGTGATCACACTTGAATGTCTACATGCCCACTAAGTGCACGTGTCATGGCCAACCAATCCTCCCGAAATGCGGCACGTGATCTACGCTGGACTGCGTCGCCACGATCAGTGTCTCGAGTCCTCTTGGGAAACTCGCCAAGTAAATGCAAGCCATGCGATAAAAACATCCTTTTTATTTCTTTCATGTAAGTGCACTCACACCTGGTACACTGTAGGTTCCCGGTGCATATGGAATAGCATTAAGTCATTCTCAAACCACACATGCCCGATATATCATTTACGCATATATTAACAAAATTCGCATACATGCCCGTGTTATTTAATTCACATGATAACATCAAAAATTAGCTCACTTGAACTAATTACAATTCTACAATGGCTTACGCAATTATATTTTATAATTCCACATCATGTTAACACATTTAATTACATGCATTAACATATTAATTCTCGCACAACTCCAAACAATTCATGCTAATATATAAAACATGTATATACTAACATAATTAACTCACATAGATCATGTTATTCAATTTGCAACCAATAACACCAAAATTAGCTCACATGGGCTAATTAACTTGATCAAAATGGTATTTTGAATCACCCAACGCCTGAAATCACTTTGACAATACACGTGGCAGTGAAACACAGGGTCGGCCAACGTTGACACATAGGATCTTCTCACTTGGTTCAAGTATTTGAGACCTTGAGCACGGCTAATTCAAGCCTTAGAATATCTAACTATTCACATGGCTCTTACGAATAATAACACAAGTAGGAAGACCCTTACCTCTTGAGTTTTGGAACTCATTGCGAATCGGTGTGCGTAGCGCCATTGTAGAGCGAACTATGCGGCGACGAGTAGGCGGTCAGAGATGGATGAAATCTAAAGAGAAGTCACACTTTCTCTCTCCGTTTTGAACATAACCTCTGCCCCATTTTTGTGTCTTTTGAAGAAAGAAAACTATTCTTGCTGTCTTGTCTCATTTAATCTTTTCAAAAATTCCCCAATCTTGTCCTTTAAGTTTTGATTTTGACACTTGACTTAATGAGGCCGTTCATTTCCTCATCTGCGCTAATCATGCAACATGTGTCACATGAATACATGTAATTATGTGACTTTTCGCATCAGCATTAATATAACTTCTGTTGTTTTCTCGGCACCAAGCCCAGCCGTGCGCCAGCGTGAAATTAAATGCAAAAAATTGATGAAATTCGGCGTGATATTTAGATTTTCCGCGAGGCGATTCAACGATGAAGTCTGTTTCTTCATCGAGATCACATAAAAATTTGAATTTTAGCGAAATTACCATTTTGCCCTTTTAAAAAAAAAATTGGATTTTACCGGGGTTTCGCATTCTCCCCTCCGCCCAAAACAATTCGTCTCGAGAATTCCTTTTTATACGCATCTGACGCGTGCATATGTAACCACACACAATCCATGCTTGGTGTGTAGCGTTGACCTTCCCAGGTCACAATCATGACAATCGATGAATGTCGACCCAATCCATGTCATGAATGACATCCAGTATCTTAGAAACTCTTTTGCCGGCTCACCAGCACCCGATGCGTTTCGATGGGTATCAGTCTCGAGTTACTCGGGCTCACATCACTTTCGACTCTAAGTGCGTGATAACCATGATGGAGTGTGTTTTCATTTGAGTCACTCAGGCTCACATCCTCGACTCTAAGTCTACGTGATAACCTTGTGAGTGTGTTTTCATACCAGTAGCCTCATTTCACTGTCGGCTACATTTCCCAAGTCTTCGTGATAACATGGCCCGGGTGTTTTCTCTCTCGGGCAACATAACTTTTCGACCTGCTGAGCCTCTGCCCATCCACAGAAATTTCGGATATCTCCCCGGGCCTCTTACACCCACACAAAATTTTGGAATGACTTCCATGGGTCTCTTACACCCTTTTGAAATTTGGATAACTCAGGGGTCTCTTACACCTACAGTGAGATAGCTCCTGGGGTCTCTCTTACACCCACACGAAATTTGGATAACTCCTCGGGTCTCTTACACTACCTTGCGAAGTGCGGATATCTCTCAGATATAACTACCCTTTGCATGCGAGAAATTTGGGATATCTCCCAGGTCTCTTACACCCACCGCAAGTCGGGATCTCCGGGTCTCTTACATCCACCGGTCGGGATATCTCTCCCCGGATCTCTCACACCCACGGGACCTTTCGGATACTCTGCGAGGTCTCCTTCACTAACTCCCGGGCTTTTTCACGAGGGGATTAGCGGCCCCCTTCTTGCTTTGCCCGGCACACATTAAATTCTCTTCATTTCACGATTTGAACAGGTCTTCATTGGACGTAGTCCTGAGACAAATCAACCCACACTCACCAAGAGTGGTGAATGACCATGCGGAGTGCACCCACATGACCTGGCCTTGATATCGCGGGTCGCGCACCTGAGCTCGATCTGATCCGAAGTCCACCATGAGCGAGATCTCGAAGATCTACAACTCACAATTCCGACCTATCGGGTCGACTCGCCCTACATTCTGGGAAGAACATCCACCCATGGCTTCTCTAAAGGCCTCGACCTCTGAGTCGAATCACGTCACGTAAGATGCATTAATGAATGGATATGATGCATCGATTTAAGCAGCTACTCTAGTCGACAAGTGCGAGAGTGAAACGTACCACATATCAGCGTGCGGATTGCTCAGTGCGGTACCTTGAGACCTACGCCTCTAGGACAATCTGCCTCATATGCCCGAGCATTTGGCGACAATGGTAACACATCATACTTTAGCGGCGACTCTCGGCACGTAAGCCACATTAACGACCACGGAGCTGCGCTGCAGTCTACCTTTATATGGCAGGTGCAGCGAAAGTACTGGGTGCTTGTGTGAGACCTAGGGCGATCTTGGTTCCACTCTTACCCATACTAGGGTGTGGAAGAATAAAGCGTATACATTCTGTCCCACAGTGACTAGGGCTAGCGTTGTCCCAAACCCAGGATCCACGCCTGCGGGGCGATCCCTGCGTGTGTCGCACAGCGCAATGGTAGCACACCATCGCCCCAGTTGTGGCAGCCCTAACTCGTCTCGGTGATGATTGGGATGGGTGTTATAACTTTGGGATTCGCCTCAGTGAAGCGATCAGTCGAAAGTGTTGATGGTAAGCGAAATAACAAATCTTCGATACTGCACATTGTAAATGTCCCATCGGCCTTGGTCCTGATAACCTTATTTTGTCCACAGATATCCTTGCGACGAAGTCTTCTACTTCTTTCGGGTTGGAAGAAGATGGATCTTCCTTCCTCTTAGTACCCGGCTACCCATATCTGAATGTCTCGCATAACATCACACCTCTCCCTCACGTAGTGCGTAGTCGTCGACCCTAGAGTCCCTCCTCACTCTAACCGCTGGAGGACGAGGTGCTTCCATGTTGGAGGTCATTTGACCCATACAGTTCCTAAGCGCACAAGCTTTGTGCAATAGCGGTATTTGCAATCCTTACGGCCTCGGCAAAGGCTGGCGGTGTAGATGGTGCTGACCGATTACCTCGTGGGCTGATCTTCCGTCCTCTCCGTGACCCAGCCATCACACGTGTCACATGGCAAGTTAAGTTCTAACGCTTCTGACATCTCTAAGGTGTAAACACAGCCTCGAGACACTATTTGCATACTAAAAACATTTCATACTTAAATCATACACAACAACAAAAATTTTATTTTATTTATTTATTTATTTATTTATTTATTTTTAAAACCTCGTGAACAGTGTTCATGAACAGTGACCAACGATGACTTCCAAGCGATGTCACGAGTCAAAAGCTGGGCCAAGTGCGCGGTGTGCACACATATAGCCCGGCGTGGTACTTTGCCCGACTGCGCGTAGGCCGATCGTGTCATGAAGCACGAGCGTCGTGTCGTGGCACATTCCGTCATTATCGCTGACTGTGCCACTGCTTGGGTGTCGTGGCGGGTGTCGTAGAAGTGTCGCGGTCGGCGTGTCCGCGACCTGGCTAGATGTCGCGGGCCCATTTCAGTCCGCGATACAAAATTTGTATCGCGACCTGCCCAGCTTATTAAGCGCCCCGACGTCGTATCGTGGCACATTGTTGTGCTATATCGCAGCCTTGGCGCGCTATATCACGACCCAAAGTCTCCCCCCTTAGCCACGATATAATTTTTTTTGTATTGCGACCCAGGGGCCGCCCAGCTCACGATACAAACTTTGTATCGCAGCATCCTCACGGCCGAGCTGCGGCCGCGTACGTATCCGCGGGCCTCCTCGTGGTAGGTGTCGGCCCCGCCACGGCCGGCCAGTGTCGTGGCCGTGTCGCGCCCCTCTGGTGCGCCCGAACTGCGTGCACCTTTCGACTTGTTGTGTGCACCTTTCGGCTTTGTTGTGTGCCACAATACAACCTACTGTATTGTGACTCAACTTTAGAAAATGGGCAGTAGCCCATTCCAGCTCCAACAACCTTTTCCCTTTTTTGTTTTTTTCTAATCCTCCCGGTAGTACTCCACCATACTCTAAAATACAGTAGCCTAGACCACTGCAATTCATACAACTCAAAAAATTTTAAGAGTTTTATTTTGACCCTTTTCTTGTGCAAAAACTAGAAAAAAATTTCAGAATTTCACAACACAATCTATTTATGTTCAAAACTGGAACTACTGTCCAGAAAATTATATATATATATATATATATATATATATATATATATATATATATATATATATATATATATATATATATATATATATATATATTCGTTCAATTACGGACCATTTGCCAAAATTCTCGAACACCTAAGGTTATATATCCTCGACCCTAGTGTTAAACGTTTTCTCCTATGCTACTCACTAAGCATACAAATCACACAATTCATACAACACATGATCACACATCACTCATGTTACATACACACCAATCACATATCTGACACACAATCCCGATCACACATCATTTAATTCATCAGTAACACGAGGATGCATGATCCTAACCCATTTCCATCGAGTCCTTATTGGCAAGTATACCTAACTTACGATACTAAGCTATAACCTAGTATCGAACATCGAACTATATCAACCTACGATGCTCTTACACCTTATGACCATGGCCCTAAGCCCGAGTCAGTGATCGTATCACTGTCTTTCCGATCTGCATTGTGTCGTCTGCGTTTCCCGGTCAGTTGACAGCCGTCGGCCGCAGCGAATCTTCGTGGATAATAGAGATTAGCACGTGTACGGCTGCAAGGAATTGGGCGAGTCTCCTTTGTATGAGGCTCTACAGACCACAACCTGTCTCAATCACATGGCAACTGTTCAATATTTTACAAAGACCACACCCAGTCCGTACTCTGATTAAAATGAGTAAAAATGGCCACGTGGGCCTATACATCAATACTCACTAAAATATCCCAACCAATCATATTACATGGTTCAAGAGTTAATAAGTCACTCTTAATTCAAACATATATTAAAATTAAGAATTCTAATACATGTTCTACAAAATGAATACCATATCAAAGCCCTGACAGGCTTTCTTCTAAAAATAGGCCTACAGAGCGTCGTCTTAGCGAGCAGTCCGCATCTGCGAAATAGTGATCCACCGATAAGGTGAGCAAAGCCCGGTAGTGATAATTTCCTACATGGGTTTCTTTCCCTTACTTTAAGTGCACATGTCATGGCAAACAATCACTCGAGTAAACACGTGATCCTACTTGAATGTCGTACTGATCCGTGTCTCGAGTCTCCTGGAAGCTCCCTCACGCATGCACAACCAATGCAATAAAAGCTTACATCATTTTTATTTCTTTCATCTTAGTGCACTCACCTAATTTTCTTAGGTTCCCTCGGTGCATATGAAATGCATTATGTCATTCTCAAACCACACATGCCAATATATCATTTACACATATATTAACAAAATTCACATACATGCCACATGTTATTTAATTCACATCAATAACATCAAAATTAACTCACTTGAGCTAGTACAATTCATTTCAATGGCTTACACATAATTATATTTTATATAATTCTACATCATGTTAACACATTTAATTACATGCATTAACATATTAATTCTCACCTGACTCAAAGCAATTCATGCTAATATATAAAACATGTATATACTAACATAATTAACTCACATAGATCATGTTATTCAATTTGCAACCAATAACACCAAAATTAGCTCACATGGGCTAATTAACCAATCAAGTAATTCATTTTGAATCACCTAAAACACACAACAATACACTTGAACAGTGAAACCTTATGGTAGACCGCATTCACGACCTGTAGGGATCTTCTCACTTTCCGGTTCAAAGTATTTTGAAGGACCGCAAACCGCATTAGTAAGCCCAGAATATCCTAACCATTCTATAAGTAGCGAAAGAATAACACAAGTAGGAAAACCTCTTGCTCGCGCAGGTTTCGAACTCCACTGTTGTCCACGCGTAGCCTACGCGTAGACAACTTTACTTCTTGGCTCGAGAAGCCGATGACGGTCGAGCGGCGGAAATCAGAGAGAAGTCACACTTTCTCTCTCTGAATTGAACCACGGCACCTATTGCCCGTTTTGTGTCTTTTGGAGAAAACTATTTCTTCTTTTGTCTTAATCTCATTTAATCTTTCAAAATTCTCATGTCTTTGACCCACTTAAGTTTTGATTTGACACTTGGCTTAATCTAAGCCATCCATTTCCATCATCTCACTAATCATGCAACATGTGTCATATGAGTACATGTAGTAGGTGACTTTTATCACATCACATGTCTCTTACAAAGCTGGTTTTATAGCTTGAGCACGGTGCCTCGAAAAGCGTGAAGTGGGGCGTACCGAGTCGACGAAATTCGACGTGGTAGCTAGATTTCACGAGATGATATCAACAGTGAAGTCTGTTTCGTCATCCGAGATCTATAAAAATTTCGGATTTTGACCGAAATTACAATTTTGCCATTTTTTAGAAAAATTGGATTTTCTCGAGGTTTCACAAAAACACATCCTCCCACGAATCACGTACGTAAACGCCCTTAGGATGATCAAACGATTCTTGAGCGGAAAGATTCGGATAGCAGCTATGCAAAAGAAAGAGCAATTTTAACACGGCGTGACGCCACCCCTGACCCGCCCCAGCCGCCCTTTCCATCTCTCGAGCCGATCACCCACTTTCCATAAAGTGGACCATCATCCTCCTTCATAAATAAGGAAGGAATCGCAGCATGGAGGGATACCTGCGAGAAAACGAGCGTGCTTACTCTCCTATTTCTTTGTCGACTTAGCATCGGATGTGAAGCACACCACCATCGATTCCTTGTTTGTTTTTGCCGAGTCCTTCACCATTGGGATTAATGCCTAACGATCCGGAACTCACGAGAATCAAGAACGACAATTATCGCCGTCGTAGGAGCGACCAGCGAAATATCATCGCGACATCAGAGGGCTTGAAGCTGCGTCGGTATCGGCGATCCACACCACGAGTCGGTAGTTCCGCTCACACATCGGGTTCGTTGGATCCCCTGCTCGCTATGGCGGCAACCCAGCAAATCAGACCCTTGAGGACCAGTTTCTTCGTTGGCATCAGGATATGGAAACAAAACCGAAGAAGCGGGCCAGACGAGATGGCTTGGGTGGCAGGTGCTGTCGTCTACGGCCAACGATCACACAACGGGCTCGTTTGGAAGGATTGGGTGAAAATGCACAAGGGAAGCGACCATTCTACACCTCGGTCAAACAAAATAGAGCGAGGCCCATCACGCGATGACAATGATCTGCTTGACGAGCGATGAGTTATCCTCTAGTAGCTCTCATTGCGATCTTTCACCCCCCGAGAACAAGCGTGGAGGTGAATCGAAAGATTTCGCACTTGGTTCAAGCCGGATTCCATTGGTAGCATGCATCGTCGAGTGCGAAGAAATCAATAGGAAGCTGACGACAATTGGGAGGCGGTACGAAAATGCACCGTGGCATAGAGGCGTAGCACCGCCCACTTAGTTCATGTATCCACCTTGTGCACCTTGCACATGTTTACATCTACCAACGTCGGGGCACGAGGCAATGCTTATCCTCGCATTTGGGCGACCACATCTCCGCTATGGTGGCCTCGTGGCTTTTGTCATACGAATCTTTTTGCCATGTATAATGGCTCCTCGAATCAGTATGATCACATCTTTGCACAGCTGTAAGCTCAATGATACTTAATGCGAAGCGATGACACTATGCAAAGTGTTCCAGGCCCTTGGGGGGCAGCCACGGCCCGGTTTCTAGGCTCCTACAGGAGATCTATCAACTCGTTCAGCGAGTTGTGGGCTACATTTGTTTCCAAGTACATGTGCTCAGTTCGACAGAAGGGAAATATCAGTTCTCTGCAAACCATCTTCAAGCAGGAGGACAAATCCATCCGCGATTTCACTAGAAGATTTGGACGGGTCGTCCAACAGATTGATTCATACAGTATGGATGCGATCCTCCAGAATTTCCGAAGGAGCTTTGGGCCGACCACCCCATTCTTCCACTCGTTGTCTACGGATCGCTGCGGCTTGATGGAGGAATTGTGCATCACAGTGGATAATATTCAACGTTGAAACTGATATCGGGGCAGGCCTGCCATAGTGATCACAACTCAAGCGACAAGCGAGCCAGGCGGCCCGAGACAAAGAGGAGTCGATGGGAACCGAAGCATTCACGAGCCGGTCGGAGAAGAATTCCCACCGGAGTTTACGCCTCACGAACATCTCTTTCGAGCGAGCTCCTGCACCTCTCATCGCGATCTTGGAGCTACAAATGGCGACACCAATTCCATCATATCACGCACGGCTTAACCGGTCTCGAGATGTGATTACCATAGGGACCATGCGGCATGAGACCAGCCGAGTGTCGAGCTTTGAATTTTCCCAGTGGAAAGGTTAATCGGTAGGCCACACCTTAGGAGATACGTTCGGGACACGATCCGCGGAGCTAAGGCCGCCCCCGCGGTTAAAAGAATAGCGGCCAACACAGAGCTCCCGCCTGAACCTCGGCCCACCATAAACTACATATTAGGCGGCCTTATTGACGACCAGTATCAATCTAAGCGCCAAAATAGGAGGTTGTTGCGAGCGACCACGGCAGAGCCCCAGTGAATACCATCCCATCCCGGATAAGCGGAGGCGGAGCAATCCGGTGATTGTGGTATGTCGGCACCTATTATCGAGGTTAATTTACTCCGCGCCACGATGCTTTTTCGTTACTTACTCTATGTATTAACGATTTCGATGTGCACAGAGTACTAGTTGACCACAGCGTGTGTAGGCACGGTACAGCTTGCACGCCTTGGCCGGATAGACATATCTTTTGACGGGATAAGTTGAATTTGGCGAAGTCTTGTCCAGGTTTAACGGGGCAACCACATTAACGATGGGTGACAATGCTCTCCCCATCAAGGTAGGGTCGGTAGTTCAACAAGTCTTATTTTCGGTTGTCGAGGACCTAGGCTCGTACAATGCCATTGTTGGCCGAGCTTGGCTGCATGCGATTAAAGTCGTGCCCTCGACCTACCATCAAATGATCAGCTACCTAATCAATGTCGGGCAAATTGACCTCTTAAGCAACCAACTAGCAGCTTGGTCGTGCTACCAACTGTCAATATAGGAGAATGAGAAAAGCAGCTCTGATCAGGCCCTCGAGACCCGAGCCTCATAATAGCGATTCTGACTCGCCGTAAACAAGGGGCGGATAGGAAGCGGTGAGGCGAAGTAGACCCCCAGAATCAATATTCTGAGCGGGCGGATAAATCCATATATGTTAGTTCCCTCCTATCCAGTGGGGAGAAGGAACGAATCTGACATGTTCTACTTTCAGTAATATGGATGTATTTGCTGGACTCACTCGAGATATGTGACATTAACCCCGTGCAATGCCTCTCCTGGCCAATTCATCCTTTCGGCCCGGTAGGTTAGACAAAAAGTGAGGCTTTCCACCGGACCGTCATGTCGGGTTATTCGACGAAAGTGGATAATCGTTTCGCAGGATTATCAGGGGAGATAGTACCGGTGTGGGCAGCCAATTTGTGTCTAGCTAAAAGGCGGTAAATGGAGGGTGTGCGTGGACTACGCAGATCTCAATGAGGCATGCCCGAAAGATAACTTCCCTCTACCTCGGATAGACCAGATTGTCGACGCGTCGGTCAGGCATGGGATGTTGTCGTTCCTAGATTCCTTCTCGAGATATCATCAGATACCCATGCATCCGCCAAACGCGGAAAAAACAACATTCATCACCCCGTATGGGCTGTTCTACTACAATGTGATGTCGTTTGGCTTAAAGAATGCCGAGACAATGTATCAGAGGTTAGTGACCAAGATGTTCAGGCTGCTACTAGGAAAAACCATAAAGGTTTACATTGATGATATGTTGGTAAAGTCTAAGGAACGCCCTGACCATGTTGAACACCTCCAAGAGGCTTTTGAACTCCTAAGGGCGTACGATATGAAGCTCAATCCCTCAAAGTGCGCCTTTGGAGTCAGTGCGGGCTAATTCTTGGGTTTCATGGTGACTGGGAGGGATGAAGCCAACCTACTTTCGGCTTAAAGCTATTTTGGAGTCCCAGGCTCTCGCTTCTAAAGGGTCTGATAGGCGGCGGCCCAGGTTAGCGCCCTAGGCGTTCATCTCTCGATTCTGAACCGTCTAAAGTGGATTCTTTGTCACCCTCGAGGGACGACGAGGCGAATGGAATGAGGAATGTGATAGCCCTCATGCGATCAAGCGATGTCTTCTGAAACCTCCAGGTCCTTGCTAGCCACAGAGATTGCAAAGCCTCTTCGTATGCTTGGAGTTTCGGATGTGCTTAGTAGTGTTGCCACTGTACAGATGAGAATAGAAAGCGAGGCTAATGATTTTCATCGGCAAGTCCTTAGGCGGCTATGGCTTGGTCTGACCCTTTCGAAGCGGCGGCGTGGTGCTTGACTAAGACTCTGTCCATAGCACAAGCACACCCCATTGTTGTGCTAAGCCGACCTCCCTCTTGAGCATCATTCCACAAGCGACTTGTCGAGAGGATGGTTCGATGGCCCATTGGTGAAGCGAGTCGGTATTGATATATAGTGGGTGGCTAAAAAAGACGGATTACGGCAAATTTTTCTAGCAATATCCCCTAATTCGGAATGAGGCTAAACAGCGAACTAGTGAACCCATGTATAAGCGGGGCATCTCGGCAAGCGAGGAGGCTGGCATCGGTTTGCAACTTAAATCTCAGCGGGGAAAGATTGAAGCGGGCAATCCGTTTGAGCTTGAGCGCCTCAGTGGCAATTAGAGTATGAGGCCATCTGGCGAAGTGAGGCTGGCGACTACGGTGTCGGCCGATGGCTTCGATTCAAAGTGATTCTGAGTTGGTGGTAGGGCAAGTAAATGCAGAGTATGAGTCGCGAGACCCCCGAATGGCAAAGTATGTATCCTTGGTTAAGCAACGCTTAGGCAGCTTGGAAGCTCGAACACATCCCCAGGGTTAACGATAAAGGAAAGCGAGCGCCTTGACCTTAGTAATAAGCTTCTCTTCAGATGACAAACTGTTCCTACCATCATTATCAATAGGATTCTTCAATTATCACTACCCGGGTAAGTCAGGTGGATGAGGTCTCCCTTTCTTGGATGGACCTCATAGTATAATATATCAACACAAGAGAACTCAAGCGAAAGGAGACCAAGCTCCGCGAGATCCAAATCCGGTGTTGAGATTCTCTTTGGTTAATGGGCAGTTGTTTAGACGATCCCTAGACGGCCTTACCTAAAGTGCTTAACCACAGAACAGGGACAATATGTATTGGCCGAATTACATGAAGGGATATGAGGTAATCATCGGCGGAGAACCCGCACATAGGCCCACACTTTCGGGGGTATTATTAGCCAGCCATGAGATCGACCTTGCCAGGTGAGGGTAAAGTGTGATCGATGCTAACGGCAAGCCCCTGTCTTGAGATCACCAGCTCAAGACTTAATTTCCATCACGAGCCCTTGCCCCTTTGCTCAATGGGGAATTGACATAGTCAGTTAACTCCATGCTGACTTAAAATTATTCTTTAGTAGCCATTGATTATTTCGGCCCGAGTGGATAGGCTAGGAGCTTTTCGCATCAATTCAAGATAAGGATGTACTGATTAAAAATATTTGTCTGGCGGTTCGGTATACCTCGTCAATTGTCAAACAGCGGACCTCGATTTGATAATAGTCGAGGCATCTGGGAACTACGCCGGGAGTTGAAAGCAAGAATCTAACGCCATCCACACGATATCAGCGAGGCTTGATAGCCCGACGAAGCTTCTAATAAAACCTTATTGATCGCCTTACGAAGCGATTAGACTCGGCTTCAAAGCGAGTGGGTGGATGAACTCCCGGGGTACTTTGGGCTTTATGGAAACGACGACCCGCGGACCAGGCATATCCCCGCCGGCGCTCGCTTATGGGATGGAAGCTATAGTCCCGACGAAATTGGGTATGCCAGAAAACCAAGCGATATACTAGACGGTCGATTCTTGAATTTGTGATTAGGAGCCTGGAACATGGCGGATGAATTGCACGAAGCGAGGCGTGTGAATAGCATGTCGTACCACCATGACTAGCAAACCTATACAACGGTGCGTGAAACCCGAATGTTCGGCTAAGGGACCTAGTCTGAGAAAGTTGAGAACACGATTGATCGGTCGGTCGAAAAATTCGGCGAATTGGGAGGGATGGGTATATACGTAACCTGAGTCGTTGAATCAGAAACGCATAATGCATTAGATAAACTAGGCGAGACACATGTACCTAGGTAACGGAATATTATGCACCTTAAAGGTACTATCAATAAAGAATGATTCAATCTCTAACCGTATTTCGCGTCTCGATTTTTCATTCTGAGCGGGGTGGGTTGATGTTACATGACTGAAGTATGGTTGATGCCCGGTGGTTCATGACAAAGCGAGTAAGGTTGATGTCCTAACCGACCTAGTATTGTTGAAACCCGACTAGTTCCTTACAAAGCCCCGGGTAAAGGTTAATGTCTAAAGCTGGTATTGTTGATACTGATTGGTTCATTACAAAAGCTTCAGTAAGGTTAATGTCCTCTGGCCCGATGTGGTTGATGCCAGTGGTTCATTACAAAGCTCGAGTAAGGTTGATGTCCTCATTGATATGGTTGATGCTGGCTGGTTCATTATAGCTTGGATAAAGGAGTTGATGTCCTACTGGAAGCCTAAGTATGGTTGATGTCGGTGGTTCATTACGAAACACTTACGGGTAAGTAAGCGGCTAGAAGGGAAAATGAACCTTGTCTATCAGTGTTCATCGGGACTTGATCATGTCCTACTCGAATTTATCTTTGCCTACTGGAAGCTACATAGACTTAATTCACGTGGTTTGTGAAGAAAACAACTGACATCAGACTCGGAAACAACACATGCTTTATTATGGATCTTGGTTACAGAATAACAAAAACCGGAATCTGGGAACATGGGTGTAGAAAGCAGGCTCGACGACGATGGCAAAATACGACCTAGCTCCGCCGAGATACATCAAGTTCCTCCTCTCCCTAGTTGCACTCTGAGCGGAAGAGTGCAGACCATTACCCGGCCCGACCTCGGCGACAAATAGATGCTTTCGCTCGCCTACGTAATATCCACCTCGAGGGCTGCGATTGAGACCTCCCTCTCGGCCTGATCATCACTTCACCGGCCGAACATCGATGGTCGCGGCCGGTAGGGACATCACTCGGGGCATCGGGGTTGATAAAGAACTCTGGGGATAACGACTTAGACGTGTCACAGCATCACATGCGGAACCACGAGTTGACTTCTGTAGATATTGTGTGCGAAGCTGCTGACCATAACCATAGTTGAAAATCACGTCAAAGCCCTCCTCAATAGCCTCCCCCAGGGCCTTTTTCTCTTTAAGAGCTTGTACCTGGAGAGCGGACATTTCATCTTTACTAGTCCTGAGCTCTAAAAGCACAGAGACTCACTCGACGGCAAGGCGGCTAGCCTCATCTTCCACTTCACTTCAGCCTCCTGCGAGAAATCGTGGGGGCATTGCAGACCCACTAGCCCGACTCGAACTCCACTTTAGCCACTAACTCCTGCGTCCACATCGGCATCCGTGCGGTACTCGAGAGGCCGTGGTGGCTTGAAGCATCTCTACATCTCACTCGAGCCACCTTCTCAACGCGCCTTCTTTGGCCTCCTTCTCCGGCGCTAGGATCTCGGCTCAGCTTGACTAAGGAAGCACTCAAGCAGTGCGATTGAGGCGTAGGTTGCAGTACTCTCAGCGTCCCTCAGCCGAGATTGGAATTCTCGATGTTGGTAAGTCATATTCCGGATAGCCGTAATGGCTGAAAAAGAACGCATTAGAATAAGGCAATAACTCGGAAATAATACTATAATAGAGCATAGCAGTTGTAAACATACCAGTTCTGCCGACTGGACGAAGTTACGGTTACGTATTAGCATTCCGTATTCAACCACTTGCTTGTTCGTCCTTGCAAGCATAGGCAAGGACTGAGACGACATATTCTTTGCCCCTCCCCTCGACCTGCACAGCTACAGACATCCGAAGTAGTACTGGATACAGTTGGTGCATATGGGTAGCAGTTCGCCCCGGTTCAAGCGGTCTCCGTGATTGATAATCTCTAGCACGCTTTTGGCTCGGGAATCGATCGCTAACCCATGGGGAGCGGCCCTATGGAGGAATGTAAGAATTCAACAGCAGCCGGTCAAGAAGCAATAGCCTACTACGCCCAACCCGAGTAGATTTAGCCTTCTTTGACGAGACCCGTGATACCCCTTTCCAGGGAATGTCTCACGGACCTCCGCGTAAGTTGGAGAAACCTACACTAAATCCACCCAGAGAGCGTCTCGAAGCCAGTAGCCATGAAGAGAGCCCATCTCGAGGCGAGATTCGAAACGACTATCGCTGCCACATCAGGCTCATTATAATAGTTGTTATTTCGCCTCAGAAATTACACCTCGGGGTAGCACCAGTCGCTTGCTTAAAGTTGGCACCTCGTTTACTCTTTCGTACGCCGAAGTTGTGAACAAGATCAGCCATCTCTTCCTCCTCTTCTTCCTCTTCCCTAGCAGGGGGGCGACTAGATATTAGGGAAATCCAAGGGACAAAATCTTCCACCCCCGCTTCAGGCATTTTTAGACGTTCGGACGCCCGCCTTCCCTTCTTAGATGCTTGGGGGGCAGGACGAGAACCCTTTTTCACAAAACGGAGACGCTCGAGACGGCTACCCCTATCGTCCTTCTTAGATGCTTGGGGGACAAGGCCGAAATCCTCCCTAGCCAAAGAAGGTTGCCTAGACTAGGTACTAATCTCTAGTTCTCGACCAACCGCCTCGGTCTCAAAATTCTTGGCGGAGGCAGCGCACGAGAATAAATTTAGGAGATCGGCAATACTTGTAATATTCTTTCCCTTCACTATTTACGTGGGAAGAGGGCGTGGAATAGCGGAATGATGTAGGGAGATGGTTGCGACTCAACTCACGAAGATTCTTCCCTTGATTAAGAGGAATTTCATGATGTCGTTTCAAGCTCGAAATCTCCTAGCGACCTGCGAATTTTCTTAAAGCTAGCTTTCTCCGCCCGATTAACCATGATTTCCTCGACATTTACGCACGAAAAATATAATAATAAAATATCTGAGCGTAAAGGATAAATGGGTAAAAATGCACCCGACATACAAGATCGACAACTTAAACACACACGGGACCAGCGTTGATTGGTTGAAACAAGCGGAGGTCGGGGCAGGGTCTCATACCAAGGTCCTCTAACCAAGATCAAGCCCTTCGCCTCGGTCTTAGGCGAGTCGGGAAGTCTCGTAAAAAATTGCAGCCGGGGGCTCTGGACCGACATGGATAGCCGACCTCTGTGTCCTAGCTTCAAGGTATAAATAAAGCAAACCTCTATGAGATATCAGTTAGTAAAGGAGGTTCAACACATTACACCGTCCGAGAGAATCGAATGACATTCGGATGGATAAGAAGCGGGAGGCACTCACAGAGAAGATGTAAGAACTACTTTACCAAAGATGAAAATGGGACGAAGCCGTGAGCTGTTCTGAGTGAAATACACTACTGCTTATCTTCCTAATCAATAGTGGATTATTGGATTGTCAGGCAGCTCACAATCGATATTGTTAGAATTCGATAATAAGACCTTAGCTACTCCATGGACAAAAGGAGATGAGGCGCTGCGGAAAATCGTATCACGGTAGGCCCTCTTCGCCCGGCTGACTAGTGGAAGTCTCTTCTTGACCTCTCTCCATGCGCAAGCGGGGCAATGACAAAGGGGAGAGGGGAAAGGGAATGGATTCATATACTAATACCAAAAAGTGGTAAAGGCGACATACGTAAACCTACGGGCTTGAGAAAAACCCTGATTAAGCGTGCCCTAAAAACACCCTCCTACGATCCTGTGCGAAAACATGCATGGCTGGAATCTAGCATTACCCGAACAAAAGCAGAGGCTTACTTGGAAGATACGGGAAGCAAACTCTTGGAAGGCGATTCCCAAAGCTGTCTGACCTTCACACCAGTATAAGCAAAAGCCCTTGAGCGGGAAGGAAACAAGATATCAGTCTAGCATGCGCGAATTGATAAATCTTGCGCTAACTCATCACCCCCTCAAAATATTTGAATCCTAACGAGCTTCACTGGGGCCTGATAAACGAGTGTGGGCCGAGGTTCGTGGGCCCCGACTAGGAGCCCTTGTTATAGCACCCAAATTATACCCTAACGAGTTTTATAACAAGTTTTGGGTATAATAAATCATACATATTTATTCGAATAAAATAAAGATAAAAACAAAAGTAGGAATATGCATAAGTTAAATTACAAATAATGAAATTTAAGGCTATTGTAAAATATTATAAATTGATTTTGCAAATATTATAAGAGTTGGAGGACCAAAGTAAAATAAGGGGATAAGATCGAGTAAAGGATAAGGCCAAAAAATATCTCATTTTTGATGCAGGGAGAAAGGGAGAGCAAAATACGGATAAGAGAGAAAGAGAAAAGAAAGGAAGAAGAAGAAGAAAGAAGAAAGAAGATCCCTTGGTATGGAACTAGGGGTATTTGTATGGAACTACTACAAATGAGTATAAGAAATATGGTTTATTGTAGGCTATGATTTGGTATAGAAAAGTATGGAACCATGAATATGTGTATGTAAACTAGGTGCGTATGGGCGTGAATATAGGTCATGAATACACATGTCTTGGGTTTGTATGGAAGTCTAGTTTTGGTCTAAACTGACATGGATACATGGTTAGAACCCTCTATCTTGTATATGGTTTGGGTTTGATTAACTCATTTCTTGTAGGGTTGAGTTAAGAAGAGCTTTAAGGCTCTAAATATGTTTGAAAGGGGGAGAGAGTGCAGTTGCAAGTTGAACCCGGAAAAATTTATTATGCGACCATATGCGTGGATCTTAGAATGGGTTTTTGGGTCAGAAATACAGAGAATTCAGAAGTAAGTCCTTCTGTGAAATTGTAGCCATATCAATGAACTTGATGTTAGGCTTTTGAATTTCTCAATTCGGACTCCTGTAGACCAAGTTATGGTCTTTTTACTCTGAACAGTCAAATGGGTGAGTGTAGTCAAACAGGGGTCGTCCACCAACAGTGGTCGTCCACCAACAGTGGTCGTCCACCAACAGTGGTCGTCAACAGTGAACAGTGGTCGTCCAAAAGTGGTCGTCCACCAGCGGTGGTAGATCACCGCGATTACTCGATCAGCGGTGCCCACGTCCGAAGCGATTGCTCGTCGAATGGTACCGTCGAAGCGATTGCACGTCGGCGATTACTGTCAAGCGTGCTCGTTAAGCGGTACTTTCGTCAAAAGCGTGCTCGTCCAAAAGCGGTGCACATCCAGCGGTACTCGTCAAGCGGTACTTCGTTAAGCGGTACTTTCGTCGAAGCGGTGGTCGTCCACGGCGGTGGTCGTCCACGGATGATGCGTCGGCAGTGAGCGGTGGTCGTCAAACATTGGTCGACTCGTCAAAGTTATTCTGCGTGACCTCAGCCCGGAAGGTCATAACTGGCCCCGTTTGAACTCCGATTTGGTGTTCTTGGACTCTATGGAAAGCCCATTGGTGGGAATCCATCCATATGCATGAGGAAGATATTAGATTTCAGACCAGGTGTCATACCGAGCTCGTCACTTGGTCACAGCTCGTCGATTCGAGTCGACTCGTCAAGGCATTGCGCGCGACCTCCAGCCCGGAAGGTCATAACTTCTTACGTTTGAGGAACTCCGGTCGGGTGTTCTTGGACTCTATGGAAAGCTCATTGAGTCAGAATTCATCAATAGATAACATGATAAGATTGGAACTCATATTAGTTCCAGAAAACACGAAGAAAACATTAGGCAGTACAGGTAATCATAGTTATTCATTTATAAATGCCTATTATGAATTCATAAATGGCTTGTAAGCATACATGGCAAAACATAGTTATTTATGCATATAAGGAGATATGAAAAGTCTGCGATATGAATAAATGATTGTAGATATATATATATTATATCACCTATGATTAGAATAACAATAATTCGGGGAATAAGAATATATACTAAGCGAGAGAGAAAATACACATTGATTATGCAGCAGAACCTGGTAGAGGATAGATGGACATGCCTATTGGGGGAAAAGCGATTTAACATGCGGATATTCCGGCCATGTTTGGGTCGATGACATAGATCCAGTTTGGATCAGGTGGCCTCGAAAGGGTCACCCTGGCGCTCTCCGGGCACACATGGATGGTGTTTGTCACCATCTGATGATGATACCTTCGGGTATCATATTCACAGGAGCACTCATGAATGGTCATTGGCTCATACCGATGATGATACGCCCGGGTATCATATTACGAGCACACGTGGATGGTCCCTTTGTCTCATACGAGTGATGATACCTTCGGGTATCATATTGCAGAGCACTCATGGATAGTCAGCGTCTCATACGATGATGATACCTTGGGTATCATATTGGAAGCATAGTACATTTGTTTCACACAATGATACTTGACACCTTGAGCCTCATGGTTTCCTGTATCCACTTCTAAAGTTTATGCAGACATGAAACATAAAAGAAATGTGGTATATCTGAAAATGTAGAGAATATATGACGTGATATGAGAAGCATCTTATTTGCTATGTGATGATAATTATCTGATTACAAGAACAAGTAAAATACAAGTTGACATGAAAAGTATATGGATGATGATAAGAAATGGAACTGGTTATGATAAGTATATATATGAGAAATGATAAGAATCTGTAACTGTTATATGTGTGATATGCATTTGTATCGAAGTGTGGTGACTCTTAATAGAGTCGTATTCCCCCTTAGCGTAAACGCGGGTGTTGTCAGGTGTAGGTACGAAGAGGAAAACAGGAGGAATAGGACAATCCACATCGGGTCAAGGCCACACATCCATAGGTGCCTTTGGAAGACCTTTAGGTACATTTTGTATATGAAATTTTGTAACCAATGTAAATATTGTAGATGAACATTTTCCATATTTAGACTTGTATTTATATTTTATGTCCATTTGCTACGAATGTAATACAAGTTAATTGTTTAACATTATATGAATATGTAAGTGTAAAGGTTATAAGTTAAAAAAAAAAATGACCCTCACTTGACATCTATCTTAGGGCCCAGGCGTCCACGATTAAGTGGTATTGTCGAACTTTAGAGTTTAGGCGTTTACGGGAAAAGCCTAGGTTTAGGCGGCTCTTGGAATAGGTATATATGATAGAAAAGCCTATGTTTAGTAATGTGTGGGCACGATGTGGATGTCTGGTGTTTGTAGAGATGGAGCTTCGAAGAAAGGCGTGAGGTAACGAGAAAACGGGTTATCGGCTGCTGAACCTTGATAATGTACTAATAGGCCCGCGAGGCGCTGGCGAGAATATCATGAGAGCGTGGCTCGGGTTTGGATAGATTGACCTCTCTAAGCTCCGATAGACCACGGTAAGAAGACATTGAGTAGAGGAATTCCATGGGTCGAGCATGGAAAAGAGTCGAGAAAGCTGATTTTGGTTAGAAAAGCTAAAGGGTATTAGAAGGAGGTAAGATGTCTCTGATCGGGGAGAGCATTATGTGCGGTCTCACTATTGCGGGGTGAGGCATACACGATTGGTGGAAACTAGTGGCAAAGTCCAAGGATTCCAAATCAGTGACTTGGGAGTTCTTTGTCAAGGATTCGGGGCAAAGTATGTTCTTGAAATATATAGGAGATTCAAATGGAAGCAGGTTCCTAAATTTGAAGCAAAGGAGCTTATCGGTGGGTGAGATATGAAAAAGGGTGGCATCTTGAGTAGTATGCACCGAGATTGGTCCTCAGGCATTTCGGTGTAGAGCGGTGATTGAGGATGAATTTGCGTGATTCCATCAAGTGTTGGCACCTATGACTTCTCTCGAGCAGGTAGTTTCTATCGAGTTGGTCCAATTTGCAATGAAAGTAGAAACTAGAAACGACGTGAAAGATTCAAAGAAGAAGTTTGCTAGAGGAGCTTCGTCTTTCTCGGGGAAAAGAGCTAGAGAATCTCCGGCTCGATCGAATATAGTTACGCTCACGAGAAGTGGAAGGCAAGGTCGATTAATGGCACGTAGTGCGGGTAGAATCTTCAGTTAGACCGGAGAAATTCTAAATGCCCTCATTGCTATAGAAGGCATTTGGGGTTTGTAGGATAGTGGCGGGGAGGGTGTTTCGGTGTGGAAGCCTTGAGCATTTTGAAAGCACGGTGTCCTCGGGATTGGGGATAATGGAACCCTGACGAGGAAGTGGCGGGGAAGATGCGACACCACTTTCGACTCGCCGATCGTGGTAGGGGTCGTAGTGGCCCGCTCGATTATACTGGGGGCGGGAGGCATGGTTCGGAACGGTAGATGCGTCCCATGCTACGGCACCCGACTCTGAGCATATCTTGTGAAGGCTCGTGAGGATCGAATGCTCTGAGGTTATAAATTTGGTATATTTTCTTTATATGATATAGGAGATGCATGCATTGATTGATCTGGATCTACTCATTCCTTATGTGTGCATGGAGCATGTATTTGATAAAAAGTCGACCCAATGGAGAAATTAGCATATGCCATGCATGTAACTAGTCCATTGGGGCACAACGTTAGTGTGAATAACATATATAGAAATTATCCCATTGTTATACAAACAAGAGAGTTTCTCGCTGATTTGATAACCTTACCATTCCGAGAGTTTGAGTTGATTCTAGGAATGGATTGGTTGTCTAAGCACCGAGCTATTGTGGATTGTGGACAAAAGACGGCAGTGTTGAAATGCTCGACCGGAGGCGAGTAATAGTACAAGGCATTGGATCAAGTGTAATGTCTAATGTCATCTCACAATCTGTATTAGGAGAATTATGAGGGAAGGATGTGAGACATTCTTGGCTTTGATATGACTCTGAAAGAGGTCAAAGTTGATGTAGAAAGATCCGATGATAAGGGAATTTCGGATGTATTCCACGAGAAGAATTACAATTATTCCATGAGAGAGAGGTGGACTTAGCCATAGAAATTGTACGAGAGCAGTCCGCATGTCGAGGAGCACTTGCGTCTGGGATGGCTCAGCGGGTGAAAGGATTAAGAGTCAATTGCAAGAACTTTTAGATAAAGTTTATCCGATTGATGTGTCCCAGCAAGAATTGCACACATTTATTGTGAAAAGAAAGATGGCACTCCACGGATGTGCATCGATTATCGACCAGTCAATAAGGTGGCGATTAAAACAAGTACCCATTAGAGAATTAGAGATCTTTTGATCAATTGAAAGGAAGCGAGTGTCTTTAGAAGATAGACACAACATTCGGGGTATTATCGGTTGAGGTAAAGGAAGGAGATGTCTGCAGAAGGCCCACTTTAGAGCTTAAATATGGACATTATGAGTTTTTGGTCATGCCATTTGGGTTTGACTAATGCACGGCTGACATTCATGGATTTGATGAATAGGGTTTTCGGAGCCACTAATGTGGATCAATTTGTTGTGGTTTTTATTGATGATATCTACGTGGTGTATTCTAAGGATGGGAACATGAACAACACTGAGAATAGTCTTAGAGCGTTAAGAGAAAGAAGTTATATAAGCTCGACAAATGTGATTTTTGGCTAAAGAGTCTCATTCTTGAAGGCCGCATTGTGTCTGGCGAAGGTATAAGGAGTTGATCTGCTAAGATTGAAGCCGGTTGTGGTGGAAATCACCTCGAAATGTACTTAAGTGAAGTTTCTTAGTCTTAGCCAGGTTATTATAGAAGATTTGTAAGAGGCTTTTCGGTCCTTAGCTTGCTCCCACTCGCAAGTTACTTTCGGAAAGGAATAAAGTTTGGTGGACGAGACGAATGTCGAGAATAGTTTCGAGCCCAGGTTGAAAGGAATGTGGTTGAAGCCGCAGGTATTGGCCATGACCTACTCAGGAAAAGAGTATACCTTGTATGAGTGATGCTTCATGTATTAGTTTAGGATGCGTGTTAATGCAAGATGGGAAAGTAGTGGCTTATCGTCCGGTGGGTTGAAGCCACGTGAACAAATATCCACTCATAACCTAGAGTTAGGCTGCGGTAGTGTTTGCTTGATATAGCGACACTACTTATGCGGAAAAGTGTAGAGATTTACAGATCATAAGAGTCTCAGTACTTGTTAATGCGAAAGAGTTAAATTTGAGACGACGGAGGTGGTTAGAATTATTAAAGGATTATAGTATTGCATCATAGATTACCGTCTCGGAAGAGGCTGCTATAGTGGCCCAGTGCTTTAAGCAGAAGAGCCGGTGGTAGCGATGTCAGCTGCGGTCTACGATGATTGGAGATTAGGTGATGATGGAGCTATGTTAGCTCAATTAGAAAGCATAACCCATTTAAAGCAAATGATTATAGATCTGTGAAAAATGATGAAGGATTACGAGAAAAATTTACGAGATGGTTAGAAATGGTGACAAGACCAATTTTTTTAGAGAAGAAGTGAGTGTGTATTTCGACATAGATTATGTGTGCCAAATGATAAGAGCTAAAGAAAAAGTTGCTATTTGAGGCTCATAATACGGTATTTACCATGCATCCTGGAAGCAATAAGATGTACCCGGGACTTAAACGATTTATTGGTGGAAAGGAATGAAAGAGATGTATTTGAATATGTGTCTAAGTGTTTGTGTTACTTAGTCAAAGTTTGAACACCCAGTCAACCGGGTTTTGTTAAATCCTTCAATTCCTCGTGGAAATTGGGATAACGTACACCATGGATTTTGTGTCGGGTTTTCCCTCACACAAACAAAAACATGACTACGTGCGGTGATTATAGATAGGCTCACAAAGTCGGCCCATTTTATACCAGTCAGAATTGACTATTCTATGGATCGACTAGCTGAGTTATATGTAGATGAGATTGTGCGATTACATGGTGTGCCGTTGTCAATTGTATCGGATAGAGATCCGCGATTTACATCAAAGTTCTGGAAGGAATTACAGTCAACTTTAGGCACTAAGCTGAATTTTAGTACGGCATTCCATCCATAAGCGGATGGACGGTCGGAAGATTGATTCGAGTGCTGGGATATGCTTCGAGGTTGCGTCATAAATTTTCGGGAGGTGGGATAGGTATATTCCCTTAATGGAATTTGCCTATAACAATAGTTTCGATCAAGCATTGGTATGGCACCATATGAGCTTGTATGGCGAAATGTAGAACTCTGTTTGTTGGACATAATTGAATGAGCGGCGATGGGTCGAGACATGAAGTAAAGATCTGAAGAAAGTCTGAGTTATTCGGCGGAGGTTAAAGGCGGCTAGTGATAGACAAAGTCGTATGCCAACCTAAAGAAGGAGAGATATTGAATATAAAGTGGGAGGCAAGGTCTTTGCTTAAAGGTATCCTGTGGAGGAAAATTCTTGGGTTTCAGTCGAGAGAAAAGGCAGAAGTTGAGTCAGGTTCACTTAGGGCCCAATATGAGATTTTGGAGCATTATTGGCCGTGAAAGAAGCTATCGTTGGCACTCCTCAGGAGCTGGCCAAATTACAATGTGTTTCATGTGTCGATGCTTCGGAGATCTGGCTCGATGGAGTCGCACATACTACCGTCTGAGATCTGAAGTGCGAAAGATTTGTCTTATGATGAGGAGCAGACCATACGGCTCGAGAGGTAACGGTTGCAGACAAACAAGTATCATTAGTGAAAGTTCTCTGGCAACACCACGGTAGAAAGGAAGAAGCTACTTGGGAGCCGAAGCAACTATGAGGCAGTTATCATAACTCTTGAATCGGGTATGAATTTCGGGGACGAAATTCTTTTGAAGGGGAGAGTTGTAACACCCCAGTATACCCTATAGGTTTTATAACAAGTTTTTGGGTATAATAAATGTAAATGCATATTTATTAGGAATAAAATAAAGATAAAAACAAAGTAGGAATATCATAGGATTAAATTACAAATAATAAAGAAGATTTAAAGTATTGTAAATATTATAAATTGATTTGCAAATATTATAAGAGTTGGAAGACCAAAGTAAAATAAAGGGGGATAAGATCAGAAATAAGGATAAGGCAAAAGAAATATCTCATTTTGATGCAGGGAGAAAAAGGAGAGCAAATACGGATAAGAGAGAAAGAAAAGAAAGGAAGAAGAAGAAAGAAGAGAAGAAGAAGATCACGGGTATGGAACTAGGGGTATTTGTGGAACTACTACGAATGAGTATAGAAATATGGTTTTGTGTGGGCCCATGATTTGGTATAGAAAAGTATGGAACCATGAATATGTGTATGTAAACTAGGTGCGTATGGAACTGTGAATATGGGTATGAATACACATGTCTTGGGTTGTATGGAAGTCTAGTTTTGGTCTGACACAGACATGGATACATGGTTAAGAACCCTCTATCTTGTATATGGTTTGGGTTTGGGAATTCCTAAACTCATTTCTTGTAGGGTTGAGTTAAGAAGAGCTTTAAGGCTCCTAAATATGTGTTTGAGAAGGGTCTAGTTGCAAGTTGAACCCAGAAAAATTCCCTATTGTCGACCATATGCAGTAGTCGGATCTTAGAACGGGTTTTTGGGTCAGAAATACAGGGAATTCAGAAGTAAGTCCTTCTGTGAAATTGTAGCCATATCAATGAACTTGATGTTAGACTTTTGAATTTCTCAATTCGGACTCCTGTAGACCAAGTTATGGTCTTTTTACTCTGAATAGTCAAATGAGTGAGTGTAGTCAAACAGGGGTCGTCCACCAACAGTGGTCGTCCACCAACAGTGGTAGATCAGCGATTGAGCGGTGGTGGGTCAACGGTGATGGAATCACCAGCATTCGTCCGCCTTGATACTCGTCAAGCGATTACCCGTCAAAGCGTTACTTGTCAAAGCGGTACTTCGTCAAATGATGCGCATGTCGGCTTGATGCTTCGTCAAAAGCGGTACTACCGTTAAGCGATTTTCGTCGAAACGATCTTCGTCGAAGCAGTGCACGTCGAAGCGGTACTTCGTCAAAGCGTACTCGTTAAAACGGTACTCGTCAAGCGGTGGTCGTCCGCAGCGGTGGTCGTCCACCAGCGATGATGGTCAGCGATGGTGATGGTAGTCCGACGACCGATGACTCGTCAAAGTTATTTCTGCGTAGCCTCCGGCTTGAAGGTCGTAAGCTTCTTCCGTTTGAACTTTCCGTTGAGTGTTCTTGGACTCTATGGAAAGCCCCATTGAAGTCAGAATCATCCACTGTGCATGAGGAAGATAGATTTCAGACCAAGGTGTCATACCGAGCTCGTCGACTTTCGGTGCGGACTCGTCGATTCGAGTCGACTCGTCGAGGCGGCTGCGCGTGACCTCGACCCCGGAAGGTCATAACCTTCCGTTTGAGCTGGGTCCGAGTGTTAACTGGACTCTATGGAAGAAGCTCGTTAATTCGAAGGTGCGTGATAGATAGCGTGATAAGATTGGAACTCATATTAGTTCAGAAAACACACGGAAAATAGTAGGCGATCTGGTGGCCATAGTTATTCATTTTATAAATGCCTATTATGAATTCATAAATAGCTCGTAAGCATACATGGCAAACATAGTTATTTATGCATATAAGGAGATATGAAAAGATTATAGCGATATAAATAAATGATTGTGATATATATATATATATATATTATATATCACCTATGATTCTAGAATAAGATAATTATTCGGGAATAAAAATTATATACTAAGCGGAAAATACATTGAGTTATTACGCTAGAACTTTGGTAGAGGGATAGATGGACATGCCTATTGGGGAAAAACAGTTGCTGTACAGATATTCCGGCCACGTTTGGGTCGATGACATAGATCCCGTTTGGATCAGGTGGCCCGAAAGGGTCACCACAGCGCCTCCGGGCACACATGGATGGTCACTGTCTCATACAGTGATGATACGCCGGTATCATGTGCAGGGCACTCATGGTTAGTCGGCTCATACGATTGATGATACCTTCGGGTATCATATTACAGAACTGCGTGGATGGTCGCTGTCTACCGGTGATGATACCTTCGGTATCATAATGCAGGAGCACTCGCAGATAGTCCAGCTATCTCCTTACAATGATGATACGCCGGGTATCATATTAGAGCATAGTACATTGTTTTACACAATGATAGCAGCACCTTCGAGGCCCTGTGGTTTCTGTATCCCGAGCAAGGTTTATGCGGGCGTAACGTAAAAGAAATGACGGTATATCTGAAAGGAAAGTAGAGAATATATGGCGTGATATGAGAAGCATAACCATGTATGTGATGATAGTATCTCGATTCTGAGAACAAGTAAAATACAAGTTGACATGAAAAGTATATGGATGATGATAAGAAATGGAAGCGGATTATGATAAGTATATATATGAGAATGATAAGAATATGTAAGCTGATATATGTGATATGCATTTGTATCGAAATGGTGACTGTATGAAGTCATATTCCCACTTAAAGCGTAAAAACATGCGGGTGTTCAATCAGGTGTAAATTATGAGAAGAGGAAAGCAGTGGGACAATCCACATCGCGGTCAGGCCACCCGTGTGGTGCCTTTGGAAGACCTTTAGGTCTTATTTTGTATATAAATTTTGTAGCCGATGTAAATATTGTAGATGTTGAACATTTCCGTATTTGGAGCTTGTATTTATATTTTGTGTCATTTCTGAGAATGTAATACAAGTTAATTGTTTAACATTATATGAATATGTAAGTGTAAGGGTTATAAGTTAAAAAAAAATGACCTCACTTGACATCACATGCAGGTTGGGGCGTCACACTGTGCCTCCTAATGGATGAAGTACAGGCTAAACAAAAAGCTAAGCCCAGTTAGAAATCCATCAGACAGTCCATTCTAGAATTATCAAGCGCCGCAGCCCTTATCCCGAAGGAGTTGGTCACATTCGGCGGCCCAGGTTAGCCCAGGAGCACGAGAAAAATAATGTGAGCAAAAATGCAAAAATTCCAAGAAACACAATTTCATTAATTACACCCAAAGGCGTTCATATTTACAATAACAGCACAGCCAAGAATCATGCTTCAGCAATCACATAACTACGACAAGGCCCGAAAGAGGCTGGAAGCAGTATAAGAAAAAAGAAAAAGTGGAAGAATAAGAAAGAGGAGATCCTAAAGAAGATATGAAAAAAGAAAATGCCCCGACCACGGATAGCCTTTTTTTTGGCAATATGATTACAGCGCCTTTCAACGATGCTAAAGCGAAGGGGCATATAAGGCTCGAAAATATCCCTCTAAAAGCAAATTAGGTGTATGCATGACTCAGGCGACTCATGTCAACATCACATTCGGCCGGGGGCGTGGAAAACCGCCGGTGCAGACGATCTGGCCATACATACCAAGGCTTCGAAACCGACCAGTAGCGCAAGTCATTACCTTCTGATACTTTTATTTGGGTTTCAGACGACCCAGCGCATTAAATGTGTTACCAAAAATAGAAAACCCCGGGTAACACGCGCGGTTGGAGCAATATGACATTAACGGTCCCTGTTCTCGGCGACAGTAGGTCGAGAATACGGTATTTTCCAGCAGAAAGGCGGTCTGACGAGAAAAAGGGAGCGTTGGTAGAATCTTAGTGGCTTTTGGCGGCATCTCTTCAGAAGGCGGTTATCGAAGCCCACGGTCGGGCGACAGTGGAAATGCGCTACTATAAATTTGGGCAAATATCTCAGCATGACGGATCTGAGCCACGACCAAATCGGTTTGTGGTGTCGTCGCGTGAGCTGGGATTTATTCTTGGGAGACGCCATCATCTCTGGCCAATTTGCAATGCAGAAGATGGTCGACTGATGGGCACCATTCCTAATCCGCCAGCTATTTCAGCTCTTGTCCTCCTGCAGATCACGTGCATGTGCCAGTCCTTAGGATGATCAAATGATTCTTGAGGCGAAAGATTCGGATAATTTAGGTATCGAGGAAGAGCAGCCTTGGCGTGCAGTAAACCGCCACTTTCGTTGGCAAACCCGTCAACTAACTTTCGTAAAGTGGATCGTCACTCTCGCCGTAAATAAGGAAGGAATCGCGACAGAGGGGATCTCTGCGAAAAAACGGGCGTATTTGCTACCCATATTTCTTTGTTGAAACAGCGTCGAGAGCGGTTGACACGCCCGCCGTCGATTCTTTGTTTGTTTTGGGTTTGTCATTGGGTTAATCATCGACGATCAGGAGGCTCGAGGGAATCTGGAGGCAACGAGTGTGGCGTGTTTATAAGACATTTTCAGTTTGGAATCTGAAACGTAAAAGCTATAAAGTAGTAATAACAAATATTTCATTATTTTTAAAATATTCTTCATTAAAATAATACTTTAGATACTACCGTAACGAACTTTAAATAATATTTAATTGATAATTGGGTATTATTATCTTAACGAGCCTCAAACATTATTTTTAGTAAAGGGCGTTTTAGGAATAAAAATGCTTTTATATAAATAAATAAAAAAAGAAATATGTTTTTTGGATGAATGGATGTCAACTTCATTCCATAATACACGTTTCTCTTTTAATCTTATTAATTTATATTTTATTTATTATAAAAAAAATTTGATGTTGTTGTTCATTTTGAAAAGAAACTCAAATTTTATTATTCTTAGGATCTTATCCAAATGGAGGGATGCGCGTGCGTTAGAAATTACGCTGTAGCCTTTAGCCGCGTCAAGCACGAGTCAATGATCACATTCAAACATCAAAGGTTGGCACCTAGCTGGCATATTTTCCAACGAAAACGACGTCGTTTGAGTCCATCCACATTCCACGCCACAACAAAAAACAATAAAGATAAATATCCCGTAAAAAGCGGACGATTTCGTGGTAATAGGTTATCCCCTCATGCGACACACGTGAGCACACCTACGTGTCTCGATTTTGGCCGTTCGATATTCCTCCCCAGTCAACTTTATTACACCAGCTCACACGTTACACGGTCGAATTGTCAGGTTCGATGATCCAACGGTTCAAAAGTTTTTCACCTCTACTATAAAATGCTCAAAAGTTTTTCATATCAGAACGAATTTTATAGGGTTAAATGATAATTTTATCTTTTAAGATATGTATTTTATCATATAAAATTTTAATATATATAAATTTTAAAAAATAAAATTATCATTTAATAATAAAAATTTGTTCTCATATAATAACAAGCTTTTTATAATTTAACATTTTCACTTTCGATAGTCCGCCAATTTTTCATTTTAGATCCTTATGTGTATAGTTTTGATACATAGAAAAGTTTTTATTTCTTTTTTTTACATATATATTCAATTTATATTACCGTAGGTAATTTTTTCTTACTTAGGCTCTTTGATGAAATAAAAAAATTAAATGTTAAAAAATAAGTGTTGAAAAAATTAAGTCTTGAACTCGTAAGTATTGAATTTGTCTTATATTGAGTGATAGGATTCTTAACGTTAAATCTTCGAATGAAATTATGTATTTTACGTATTTGTATTATCATTTAAATTACATTATTATCTAAAATAAATAAGGTTTTAATAATATTTTATTTTAAATACAATTATTAATTGTGTAAATAACATGTTTAAAAATATGTAAAAAATATTTATTCTAATAATATTATCCAAAAAAAAGACATAAATATATTTAAAAAATAACCAATGAATCTAAACTTTAAAACTATTCAAACTAGCAAGAGATGTTGCAAAAATATTATATTATTTATAAGGGTTTTTATCGATTTATTACCGTTTAAAAAATTTTGTTAGCGTATTACGTTCGTTAAGTAGGTGCATTTTTAAATTTAAAATTTACGTTACCGATTAAGAGGCTTTTTAAAATTTTGCTTTATCGAAACATATTGAAAAATTAAGCAGGTGAAAATTTTAAATTTTAAATAGTTTGAAACATTTTAAATAATTTATCAAGCAGGCCTTACCAAACTCAGAAGCGTGTAACCTCCCATGCATCAATTCCCTTTTTAATTAGAAAAATTTAGATTTCCTCGTTATTTACAAAAGCATTTTCGGATTGATTCGAAGTGTTTTTAGTTTTGAAAATTAAAGGTATGTTAGCTCATATTTAAAAAAAAATTGTTTTTAAAAACTTAAAAAATACCATTTTAGTGTTTTTTGAATTTACTCATTGTATTTTAAATCATGTGCTTTCAGTGTTTTATTATCTTTCTCTATATTTTTCAAAATAAATATAAAATGTGTTTCAATGTTTTTATGTTCTCCATATTTTTTAAAATAAAAATAAATTGAAAATAATAATTATGTTTGATTCTTAATTTTGAAAAGTATTTTCTATTCTAAACACCTAAGAAAATAAGAAAAATAGAAAAAACATATTTTTTTGAAAAACATAAAAAAAACATTAAATTTAAAAACAAAAAAAATTTCATTTTTTAGAATAAAATATATTCTCAAAACAAAATCAAGGACCCATGTTTCCATTTTGCTACAAATATATTCTCATTATTTTTTAAAATAAAAAACATTTTTCAAAAACCTATAACCAAACTTAAATGGGACAGGAGTTATTTTAGTTTAAAAAAACAAGTGCAATGCGTTTTAATTAATAATTGCGACAGCATCATCGTACACGTAATAATCAGCATCGAGCTCAACGGCTCGATGAAATCAACGGCATCGGATGCGTGAAGCATCCCTTTCCTGTGCGTCCATGATACACAGAAAGAAAGGTAGTTGAACAGAGAGAATGCAGAGAGAAGGAACGTTCATGGCGTTTAAGAGAAAAGTGGGTGAAAGTAGGGGGAGTCAAATGAGTGAAGGGAATACGACACTTGTTGATTGTCTACTATCTCCCACTAGACCCTAGCGGGAGGTTTCGACAAAAAACCCTAGTTTTGCCGGAAAACCCTAATTTTGTTTGCTTGAAATTTTTTTTCAATGACGAAGAGATCGTTAGAGGTAAAGAGTGAATACGAAGAACAAGAAGATTATGAAACTGAGGATGAAGCAGGAGAATCTGAGAATGATGATGAAACTGTCGAATACGGCGGTGATGATGGAGTAGAGGAGCAGCAGCAGCAGCAGGAGGAGGAGGAGGAGGAAGAAGAAGAAGAAGAAGAAGAAGAAGAGGAAGAAGAGGAAGAAGAGGACAGAAGAAAAAGGGCGTTGCTGAGGATAGTTTCGGGGCAGAGGAGAGGAGTTCCGGTGAATACGCTGTGTTGCCAGGCCGATGACTGTGGTTTAGACTTGAGGGCGGCGAAGAGGTACCACAGAAGGCACAAGGTCTGCGAGCGACATGCAAAGGCGGCCTTCGTTTTCGTCTGCGGCATTAAGCAGAGGTTTTGCCAGCAGTGTAGCAGGTATTTGTTGCCTTAAATTTCAGTTTTGAGAGCTTCATTTTATGGATTGTTTAATGTCGAGCCTTCATTTTGAGTTTTATCTTATCGCATTTGGAATTTGATGCTCATGCATGGGTTTGTGAGTTACCTATCTAGCTTTTGGATTTGGGGATCGTTCATGCTTCAATGTTTATCCTCAAATCGGTTGGTAACTCAAAATTTTGGTTTAGATTCTTCTTCTTTTTGTTTCTCGGTATAACCAAACGGAAAATCATTTGGGGGAAAAAAAGTAATATGTTATCCTCCTTATATTATAAGATCTATAGGTTGGTAGGTGCTCTGTGATTGAGGTGGAAGTCTTGATGAAGATTAGAATATATTGAATTGGGGTTTGAACATGTGATGTAGGTTTCATGAAGTTTCTCAGTTTGATGATACCAAAAGAAGCTGCCGAAAGCGGCTGGCCGGACATAACCAGCGCAGAAGGAAGAACCAACCGGACCCACACACAGAGGATAGACGGAAACTACCAATTTCTAAAATGAATGCAAGCTCACTCGAGGCCACAGATCAATCGGACTACAGTGAAATATCTATTCGAGGGAATGGCAATATCAGGCATTTCCGAATTAGGTGACTAATACTTGCCCTTGCCCATGCCCATGCCCATGCCCATGCCCATGCCCAAAAACCCCTTCTAGTATGTATGATGTATTTATAGTAGAATTCGATTATCATCTGCCCACCATTTGCTTCAAGTTTAATTCTGGCATCCCGGAATCTTGCTCAATGTCAAAATGTTGTGGGCTAATAGAGCGCAGCAAGTAGCTCCATTATGTGCTGTATAAACTACTACCATATTTCCTTCAGGATTCCTGATTAATAGCCTTTGGGTCTTTCAATCAATCATTTCCCCTCCCCTTGTTTGAGTATGCATTATGCAACGCATCAAGTTCAGGTGGGAATGGCTGATGATGTTTGGAATTTGAAACTGTCTTGTTCAACAATGACTTCAAACAGGGCAATGGAAACCAAAAAAATAAATAGATAAATGATTTAAAGCTGGGGTAATGTTTAATCCATAACGGAAACAAATAAGATACAACCATTAGCCTGGATTAAGCTCCTACAGAATTTGCTATTATTGAGGTACACAATCCTCAATTCAATTCTCGGGCCGCTTAAATATCATTTCATCACATAACTCTTTTTATCTCTGATTTATGTTTATTTAACATCACCGATTGTGGTGGGAGGAAAATTTTGAAGTAAACATGAAAAGGAAGACAATTGGCAGTTAAGAATCCCAAACAATGGTTGGTTTTTATGGGGTTGAAAAGTAGAAATCAAACACGCATCTTCTGAATCAATCTAGGGCTGCTATGACTGCATCAACGACTTCTTGGGTGGCACTGTCTCCCCCGAGGTCCTTCGTCCTGTACTTGCCCTCTGAAATTGCAGTTCAGCGACGGTTTAGTCGATCTGCAAACGATGGAAATTGGAGATGCCTCAACATCATGGCAGATGATAGTAGAAGGGCCACTGGGTTTGCTTTCTTTTGTTCCACTAGTTTCTGATGTCCCACATTCCCGGCTGAAGCACCTTGCTCAAAAACAGCATGATCAGCCCCAACATTGCCTGCAAACACCCCCAATAACGAGGTTGTTCAAAATGACAACATGAAATTAGAATTAAACAAAAGAAAAAGAAAATCCATTCAGTGTATGGAACTGGAAGCTCTCGACTTTGCCGCAGCGAGTCCAATACAAACATGGGGTAGGGAGATAAACACATAAATACACATGACCCTTATATTTGTCAATATTTTATTCATGTGAGCATGAACTGAACAGACACAGATACCGAACAGAACTTATAGAGTGGCAATATATCTCCTCCGACGACAAACAAGTCGTGTTAACAAAGACAAACCTGTTCAAAGCTATACAAATGGCATAAAATATAAAAACTAGCAGCTGAACTGTTAGATCTATTTTCTCTGGACATTTTATTAGGTTGACTTCACCCAAGGATATCTAACAAAGATTTGAGTCATAATAGGTTATCAACATTTTAGTTGATTTTGGATTTCTTAGGGAAGCCTATAGATAAGGCTATTTGATGTAAGTCAAGGATAGATTTGGTTAAGTAATAATATTTCATCAATTTGCAATCTTTGCAACTTTCAATGGTGAGACTCCATTTACTTTCTAGGTGAGACTTCTAGAAGACCTTAATGAGATTCTAAGGTTTCTACTTATTCCCTTAAGGTACATTCTTTCTATTTGTATTATCTAATTTCCCCTATCATGTCTTTTACCTATATATATTATTTTTAATTATACCCTTGTTCATTTTCCTAAACCCTAAATAATAAAAACCCTTCTTCACCCACCTCGCGTGTAGGCAACCTTACTAGGGTTGTCCTACATCAATTTTGGTATCAGAGCAAAAGTTCTTGGCTTGATATATGCAATTGAGGAGTGGAGTCACTTATTTTTTGATAAGTACACAATTTTGTCTCAATTGGGACTTAAACCCAATTCCCTCCCCTCCCTATGCCCATGGCTAGCCCTTAACCACTAAGCTAGGCCTCATTGGCAGGAGTGGAGTCACTTATGCTAGCATGAGTTCTCATAATGCTTTTAACAATCAAGATGTTGTTACAGTATGCTTGGAAGAAATTTCAACCACACTACAATCTCATCAAGATGCTATAATACAATTGAATAGCAAACTTGATGAGATCATGAGATAGAAAGAGTAAAGAAAAACGACCCATTGAAGATGAGACAACAAACCATCAATTCAAACGGTCACCAAGCCGATCACGCGAAGAGTGGGACAATTTTATGATGTGGAACCAACAAAAAGGCAAAATGTTTGAGCAAAATGATGATGTGACAAAAAAGGTACGCCTTGAAGTTGCTGAATTTTATGGAAAACTAAATCCAACTGCTTTTCTTGATTGGATTATGTCTATGGAAGATTACTTAGATTGTGTATGCAATGTCGGACAATAGAAAAGTTCGTTTTGTGAAGGCAAAATTAAAAGGGACAACACGTTTATGGTGGTATAATATCGAGAATCAACTTCATAGAACAAGCCAGCCACCTGTATACACGTGGGATGAGATGAAGTTGAAGATGAAGGAGTATTTTCTTCCTAATTGATTATGAACAACTCATGTACACAAACTTGTTCTCCCTTAAACAAGATACCAAGTCTATTGAAGAATATAGAAAAGAATTCCATGAGTTGAGCATTCAGAATCAAGTGCGAAAAGTGATGCTCAACTTGCAGCTCCTTATAAAGTTGGACTTCGAATGGACATTCAACTGGAGATGATAGTTGCACACATCTACACCGTGGATGATGTTTATCAACTAGTCCTCAAGTTCGAGTTAGGCCTCAAGTTTCGGGCTTTTAGATGTACAAGTTCACAACTTGAGAGCACTTTCTCCAATCGGACATCAAGCAAACCTTTAATCACATCAAATTTAAAAAATCTACTGATGCAAATGAGTACAAGAGATAGGAATCCCTTATGCTATAAATGTGGGGGTGAGTGCGTGGTCATTATTTGGTTGCGTGCTCTAGTAAAGGTTTACATTTTTGTGTTGAAGAATTGGAATCCAAGATGGAGAGTTACTCATAGGAAAAAGAAACCTATAATGAAGGTGAGTTTAGTGAAGAATGTGATTATTATGATGGCATGACATAAGGGAATAGTCTTGTTGTAAGGCCTTTATTGGCTGTAAAGGGAGAAGAAGATTGGCGACATACTAGCATCTTCCAGACACGTGTTTCTTACCAGGGGAGGTTATGCACCACGATCATTGATGGAAGCACTAGATTGAACATAGATTCACAAGAACTTGTTGAGAAGCTAAACCTTCCGACCTAGAGACATCCAAATCCATTCCGAGTAGCATGGGTTAATGATATCCTAGTAAGTTGTCGTTGTCTATAACATTCCTTTTTGGTAAGGACTTTGAAGAGTTCGTATGGTGTGAGGTCTTACCATTAAAAGTAAGTCATATTTTACTTGGAAGACCTTGGATTTTTTATAGAAGAGATCAACATGATGGCTATGAAAATACATATACTCTCATATACAAGGGGAGAAAAGAAGTCCTCCATCCAATGAGAGACATGTTGTCAAGTAAAAGCCCCGAGCAAACACAACCACAAAAGGTGCTTACTATGCACTAATTTGAAAGGGAGCATGGATCCTCAATTACCACATCATCATGGCCCACCTCTTGAGATCGAGTATGTTCTTAGTGATCAACTGGTCTCTACTCGACAAGGTGGATACCAAAAATTTTTGGTGATATGGCGAGCAAACCACACTTTGAAATACATGGATTACAGCTATAGATTTACATAAGCAATCCTGATTTCTGGAAATTGTATCAAGCATCTAACTCGTCGGAGTCGAGTTCTTTCAAGCCAGGGGGAATTGATGAAGGAAAGCCTTTCAAAGTCTACTCAAGGATGAAAAAGAAATACAATTTAAATTAGAATTGTTAATTGGAGTCAAATTATGGTTATTCATAAGGAAAGGAATTTCAATTTAAATTAGGATTATCAATTAAAGAGAAATTATGATTCTTTGTTAAAATCAAATTAGGGTTTGAGTCATAATAGGTTATTAGCATTTTAGTTGATTTTGGATTTCTTAGCGAAGCTTGTAAATAAGGTTATTTGATGTAAGTCAATGACAGATTTGGTTGAGTAATAATATTCCATCTATTTGCTATCTTTAAACTTTCAATGGTGAGACTCAATTGACTTTCTAGGTGAGACTCCTAGAAGACCTTAGTGAGATTTTAAGGTTTCTACTTATTCCCTTATGGTACATTCTTGCTATTTTTATTATCTAATTTTCCCTATCACAACTTTTACCTATGTATATTTTTTTAATTTTACCCTTGTTCCTTTTTATAAATTATAAAAACTCTTCTTCACCCACCTGGCGTGTAGGCAACCTTTCTAGGGTTTCCCTACATCACATTGACTTTAAATCTTTTTTTTTCCTTTCATTTTTTCCTACCTTCTACTTTTTTCTCTTAATTTTCTTTCCCTTACATTGTCCCCTGAATTTTCTAAAAAACAAACCATAGCCTATAGAAATAGTGGTCTCTGACTCTCTAAAGGGCCAAAGTACCATAATAACTTTTACTGAACTTGGGCTTCATCCACAAAATTGCCCTAAGACATTTAGATGAAAAAGAAAGAAACCACATTGAAAGAAATGATCACATTATCCACATGCTCAAATTGCTGAATTTTATTTGCAACAAAAATTTGGGAAATGGAGGAACGGAGTCATTGACATTAGTCCCGGGATGTGGTGATATTCTATAAGAGAAGAAAAAATAATGGAGGAAGAAATAAAAACGAAATTTGTGAGAGTACTACCTCCTGGCATGACTCCTGTGCCACCAGCAATACCAGCTGCAGTATTTGCCACTAAATTGCCATAAAGATTAGGTGTCACCTGAAAAATGTACACCAAAAGCATAAATTCAAGAACCCTTTCTTCTCTGTTTGAAGAAGGAAAAAAAAAGTGGAAGACAAGGAGCCAGTAGGAATAGCTTTTGAGATATGGACGTTGCAGGAGCACTGCTTCTGCATTGCCACCAGTAAAATGGAAGCCAGTTGGCAGAGTTTAAACTGGTCATCATTAAAATTTAGTTAATTATTATTATTATTATTATTTTTTTTTTTTTTTTTTTTTTTGATAGGCAAGTAATTAAATTTAGTTAATGATCATAGCCTCATTAAAAAGTTAAAATATAAATGCATGGCTGGGTTGTTCTCTATAATTCAATAATCTCTGCATCAGATTAATGTCTGCAACAACCTTATAGATGCTGCAGGAAATTTAGAGCATTAAAGAAACATAACAAACATTGACTGAGCATTTTGTATCTCGATTAAGGTACCACAGAATAGAAAATTCACTACCATGACATCAAACTGCTCAGGCTTTGAAACAAGCTGCATGCAGCAATTGTCCTAATAATTTCATTGTACTTGATTCCAGGATATTTTGTTGCAACTTCTCGACAGGATTCTAAGAACAGACCATCAGCAAGCTTCATAATGTTTGCTTTGTGCACAGCTGTCACTTTCTTTCTATTGTTTAGGTATGCATACTCAAAAGCATATTTTGCAATGCGCTCTGAACAGAACTTTGTTATTACCTAGGCAAATGAGCATCATGAGCCAAAAAAAATAAACATACTATCGGTTGTGCAATGCCCAAGATGCAAAAGTATGGAAAACATGGTAAAGAATAGGAAGGTAACCTCATAAAATTTACAAAAACACTTAAACCGTATCTGTTATTTTGATCTGAATTTCTCTGAAATCTGACCACAGATCAATTTAAAAATGTCATCCAACTTTACATATTCAAACAAATTATCTGAAAAGAGAGGCCTGACTTAAAAAATAAACAGTACACAAACATACGAAGCCCGAATGACACATAATAAACAAGACCTTAGATTCTATTCCAGTAGATGCATAATGGATTTCTTGATCAATGCAAAAATAATAACCAAATTCTAATTAACTATTGCACAAGGTAAATTATCCATTTTTTTAATTGGAATACTGTTAAGACTGATAAACACCAGTATGAAGCAAAATCATGAACCCCTCCAAAACTAAGGATTGGGTTTGGTCTTAAACCCTAATGAGCTGCAATCACCCTCCATTTTTTTAACTCTGTTGAGAGTAAAAGCCATGTTACAAGCCAATTGCTTCTTCGGAAATGACTGTAGGGAGATACTTCTCACATTTCAGAACAAGATCATCATTATCCACTAGTTTCAAAACCTTGAAAAAGGAAAAAGCGAAAAAAAAAAAAGTCCTCATTTTTTCGCAAAGGTTCATCCCAATTTCTAACTAGCTAAGAATCCTTAACATGGAGCTGCTTGGAACAAGTTAAGAATTTATCAGTCTTCATTTTCCTTTTCAATGGAGGGAAAATAATCGAAAATTCAGCCAACTCAAAGCTTTTCATAAATTAGGCAAATGGCTATTCGGAAATTCAACCAAAAGATCCTGCACCTCTAAAATCAAGAAACGAAAGTTGAACAGCATTGGGCAGTGACCAAAATAACCATGAGACAAGATAATAACAAATCAATACCTTAAGGCTTTCCGGCACCGAAAGGAGCATTTACTCTTATCGAGCACGCATTACTCCCACTGTCATTACCACGAATCACGACAAATATCCGTTCTCTCATTGCCGCGTCGGCAATCCAGGAAGATTGAAGCAATTTCACAAGGGAAACGCAAAGATCAACTCTTTCCTCAGCTGCACATTCAGAACTCACACCACCTGTTTGATGTAAACCGCCCTTCAAACAAACGCTGTTCTTCCGAATTAAGTTCAACGCACTTCCTCCAGCACCTTATTCATATCTCCGTGAGCTGTGGCGCTCAAGTACCGGCGCGTGCATCGCTATCACCTGCTCGTGACATGGCGCCCCGGTCACGGGGCCCGTTCGTCGCAGGAGTCGGCGATCACCAAACACAGAGGCCCCATCCCCCAGGCGGGGCATGTACATAACGTATCTATTCGCGGCAAATCTGGGCCCGATCGAGTTGGGATTATGGAAGATGATTTCGATATGATGGTTCCAGAATCGGTAGGGTTCTGGGCGTGGTAGAGGTTATGATCTTAGATTCTGGGAAGGAAGAACGTTCCCTGAAAAGTAGGGATGGGTCGTTTCAGAAAGACAAGAGAGGGAGAGACGCCATGTGAGAACCGCGGAAAGAAGGTAGATAGAAAAAAGAAAGCTAAAGAATAGGGGAAGAAGGAATGAGTTTTGTACGGAAATACAGCAAATTTAAAAAATAAAAATAAAATTAATATTGGTTCCAAAATAAATCGAGAAGCTAGAGGCGTGTGCGTCTGAGCGCCGGGCTTTGAATCACGCGGAATGACGGTAGCGGCGGCGAGAACTTGGAGTGGTTGAATTGCGGTCGTCGGGAGCGGAGGCTTTGAATGATCGATTCGCGAGTCGTCCCATGTGGCCGGGCTTGGATGGTTGAATCTGGTCGTTGTGACGTCGTGATTGGTAGATTGGCCGCGATTAAGTATCGGCATTTGGTTCCATAAATTTTTCGCTAGGGCGTTTTCCATTCTCACACTTGCAGGCTATAACAACCTCGGCATTTGGTTCCATAAATTTTTTCGCTAGGGCATTTTTTCCATTCTCCCCTTTTAGCTTTCTGCTTTCTTCTCCCCTTCTCCCCCTCTGCTCCGGTTGCGCCGTCCGGTCGGATTGTTGTGTCCTGCGCCGAGCTCTTCCTCCCCGGTGGTTGTCCTCCTTCACGTCCACCGACTCAGGTAAAGCTCTTCCTCGATGTTTTGATTTGTTATTTGGCATTTGTTTTATTCATTTATGTTTGGGCTGGCAATCTCCAAGCTACAGCTGCAGTATTCACAGTTTGTTGATTTTCTTTTAAGAAGTAGAACAAACAAAGCCTAGTGAGAACTCCTTGTCTCATCCTGCAACTTGCAATGCACATAAGTTCAAATCCTTACATC
This sequence comes from Tetrastigma voinierianum, assembly GCA_016808115.1. NCBI lineage: Eukaryota > Viridiplantae > Streptophyta > Magnoliopsida > Vitales > Vitaceae > Tetrastigma > Tetrastigma voinierianum. The sequence goes on along the minus strand of JAEQBH010007285.1, from coordinate 93,593 downwards.
TGCAGTTACGAAAAAAGAAAGAAAAAACAAATCCTTACATCTACTTCCCAAGTGTTGATTTTGCTTTCTAGAATTGAACTTGTATAAACATTTTCCATCTGTTGGAATATCATTTGCTATCTCCTTAGGGACCAAAAAGATTGGAGGTTGGAACATTTTGAGGAAGTAAAGGACCATTTTGACTATTATTTTGGATACAAAGAAAAAAATGTTTGCTGATAAAACTTTGTATACCATGTTGTAGTACTTTGGATCTTCCTTAACCCCTTCCTACCCATTTACAATTTGAGCTAGTTTTCATGAGTTAGTTTTTTTTTGTTTTTAAAAATAATAAACCTAATTTAATGTGATAATATTTTAAATATTTTAATTAATTTTATTGAGGAAGATTTTAAAAAGTAGTTGTAACAAAAAGAAAAATACTATATATAAAATTCGTTGTGATCGGTACTTTTGTGTGGCATGTTAAATGCTCACGACTTTTTAAATATATTTTTGAGTAGAGATGCAATAACCCCGAAATTTGTATTCTTGATACATTTACAGCGGCCTTACGAGTAGATTGTGTCCATTTCCTACCCATTTCTACCATTTAAGCTTGACAAATATTGAAATAAACTTGTTTACTTATCTTTTTTTAATTTGTGGTGATGACCAATCCATATTTGTGTTTGTTTTATTTATGATAAACTTGATGTGATATAAGGCTTATAAGGATAATTACCTCTCGTAATATTTAATTAATTTGAGACAATTTTATACAGGTCAATTATGTACTGTTCGACAATTCTGCGACATGTTCTTATAATGGACAAATATCGAGGAGTGAAACGGTGTCAAATGAGAGGGGTAGCCCCATTATTGAGCCTTTGGAAGTGGGTTGAATAAGCTTATGAAGAATTGATTGATTATGATATCTTAAAGACGACCATTGACAAGCGAAGGTTCAAAAGTGTAGTACTCATTTGTAAAGCCTCCTTAGGAGTGGTAAAAGTTCCCGACACTTATCAGGTGCGGGATGGCGATGATGTGCGCACAATGTTGGATTGGTTAACACACACCAAGCCGTGAGGAGATTGAGCTGTATGCCAGAGTTGTTCGGTCGAGGCCTGAAATTGAGCCGATATGTGGGTGGCCATGCAGATATATTTGTCCGCGACAATTCCAATGTTGCACAGTTTGACTACGGTTGTGGGCTTTAGTAGTGGTCAGTCTGGGATCTTTGGACAAATGGAGATGATGAAGATAATGCAGGATGAAGAGCGTAATGATAGATATGGGTGAAGATGTTGATGATGAATGCGATGGAATGATGGGGATGTTGAGTTGATCAACGACCATCATTCTTTTCCGACTTTCAACCAAGTTTTGAATGAGCAAGGTATATCGTCTCACTTTAAGCTGCATCTTGTGATGTATCAAATCACCAGGATGATGAGACATTGGATGAGCCATCCCCTGTTGCCTATCACTTACCACCAACTCCTCATTTTCAACATGTTGAAAACCTGCATAATGCTGTTGCAAGTAGTTGGACTCCATGGGTGGAGCCAACTACCGCTAATTCGAGTGGAGAATTCGTAATTGGTTAAGTTTTTAATTCGAAATCAGATTTGCAAGAGGATGCAAAGATTTACTCTGTCAAAGCACACCAAGAGTATGTCGTTGTTGCATCATCAAAAAAATTGCTCGTTTTAAGATGTAAGAGGGTGAGAGAATGTCGAGTGTCGATGGAAGGCTTACGTGCGATGGTTATCAAAGTACTTGAATTCATTGTTATCAACAAATATCTTGCCCCGGAGCGCATACTTGTGTCAATCCTTGCTTGAGCAGGGACCATCATCAACTAGACTACTTGGTGGTTTCTACTCATATAAGGCATTAATTAGGGCACGATTCTCATTGTCTCACGGGTGCTATTCGAGGCGAGTGTGATGGAAAAATAGGGGATATCAAATATCGCACAAAAAAGAGCCTTGGATGGGAAGCATAAAAGCAATTAGGCAGTTATATAGCGACTTCTCTCGGAGTCATATCTGAGTTGCCCGTTTGTTCTTGAGCATAAATGACAAATCCTGAATGTCTTGTTGTTTGTATATCAAATAAATATCTCAGCGCCAGACATCAGCGTGTTGATTAATGTTCAGTGTGAGTTCAAACGTATCGTCCGATATAAATACCGATCGATACCATATTATATCTGATTAAAGTGAGATTGTATTGTTATATAAAGATGGTGAATAATCAATGTTTCCATTAACATTTCTTATATTAAGCGAATACGACAGTGGGATCGATACTACTGTAAATTAAACCGTACCCAAGGCGGGAATTTTCGTTATATCAGACGGACATCCAGTCATGGCGACCAGCGATCCTTATCTTGATTTGAGCTACACCATTTGCATATCACCAGCGGGATTTGCATGCGTCATTTATTGCGCAATTTTATGACAGGTTCGAATAAAATTTTGAAGAATTTGGTTTCTTGAAAGCGACTTTAGCGAGTCTGACGGAAATTCAAAAAGCATATGAATACAATTGGGAGAATCAATTCCGAAGCATTACAATGGCTAGAGGCAGTCCCGTTCCAGTTATGGGCTCTTTCACGACGTGGAGTCGAAGATATGGCAATGACGACAAACATTTGGAGGTATTTAATAGTGTCCTTAAGACTCGAAGCCTCCAGTAAGCGCATTAGTGATTGACCTTTTTAGTCTCAATGTTGCTTTGTTTGCAGAAGAGAAGTGAGTCTTAATAGATTGGCATCCTCCGAGCAATTCACTCCGTACGTTGATGCGCAGATCCAGGGCCGTGTTGTTAAGGCTGGTTCGATGGAAATTGTCCTTTACGATCACGTGAAGGGCCTATTCCATGTGAAGTCAAGGAGTGGTCGAACTCATCGCGTCAACTTACATGAAAAAACTTGCACATGTGTAAAGACATTGATATATGGCTTTCCATGTAGCCATATCATATCAGCATGCCAGCATCGCTGTGTTGATTTCCGTTTGTTTGTAGAAGACTACTACACTACCAAGTCGTACTATGATACATGGGCACCCCTTTTCAATCCAATATTGATGCGGATAATTAACTCTTCTGATGGGCTTGTGATTCTACCACTGATTCAATCGTCGCTTTGGAAGTGGACGTCGAAATCCAACTGGTTGCATAATGAAATGGATGTTAGGAGGGAAAACCACGATCACATGCGGGTTGTGCAAACAGATTAGGTCCTGATCGGCGTTCTTGTAAGAATAGAAATCGAGGCCGATAGTGAATGTGTACGAAGATGAAGGAGAGGTATTTTTTTCCGTTGTCCTTATGTGACCTGGCTTCCATTATTTATCGGTATATTGTTAGTTATTGGTTGACGACATGGTTCTATCTAGGTTGCCTTTTTCTATAAGACATTTCTTGTTATACAATGCTTCAAAATACCAGAACTATATGTGTGTGTTAAGAAATTATTTTAGCATTCATGAAGAACTTAGTACCTAGCACCCTTTCATAAATTTGTATTTGCATGAAGACATTGTGCTTGTTCGAGAATAGCGTGGCGTAGTAGAGTGAATATGCGAAAATATATTAGTGGAATTGATAACGAGGTGCTTATCTTTTGTTTGTAACAAACTTCGAAGTAGAGATGAGGATATCCCATAGCCCTTTTAACCTTTGCGAGTATACCTGAGTCATCTGCTAAGCGACCTAGCCATCTTACGCGAGATACATCTTTTATCTTAGTTCGAGTTTTTTGATAAAAGATTTACGAGTTCAAGCGATTTTTGGAAGCATATAGGCGGATGTTTTGTGCTATTTTTATGTTTAGATTGTTTTCATATGTTCTTCCTCTATAGATTATTTTCATCCTCTATATGATTATTTTCATCCCTCCTTTTGTTGTATTGAAAAAATTAATTTAGCCATTGATTTGTTTTGGTGGGTTGAACTTTGAAGCCTAGCTTATCTTTGTGGGAGAGAATTATCATTTATTTCTAAATGTTTCCCTAAGTAAGCCCACACAAGAGTTTTTGTATTCATGTAGAGGCGTTACACAAAAACTAAAGTGTGTTTCGTTTTCAAAAAATTGAGGTATTGAATCCTTCTGTGTGAGCTAATATTGTTACAGAACTTAGGACTAGAATAATAAAATCATTTGGGGTGGCTTTGTTGGTGGAAGTGTGACATGACACCCACTACAAAGATCATTCAAGCCAAATTGTCATAAATATTTGTGAATCTTGTAATATAATTATCATTGATTTAATATTTGAGGTGGAACGATTCTTAGTCACTTTAATTCAATACCCAAAAAATTATTGAAACAAGGATGCTTTTTAAAAAAAAAATGGAAATATTAAATTGTTCACAATATAGTTGTGAATTAATCATCACTAAGCCCATTTGTCTATTTCTAGGTTAAATTCATTTTGATGTTATCAAAGCGGTATATGAAAAGAAAAAGATTAATGCAGTAACCGCAAACTTTGATCAGCAATTAACTAGGATCTTGATGTCAGTTTCCCATATGATATGTGTGATGATTTTCTTAAGCTGAAGATCTAGATTTATATGTTCTGGAAGAATTCTAGGATTTGATTTGTCCTAGTCACGATCATGTACAAACTATGGTTTATAGATTTTTGTTTTGTTTCAAAATTTTATTTTTGGGTATCTCACATTTCTCTCTTTCCTGTGCGAAAGTATGTTTATAATCATTTTCCCAAAGTCATCAAGAACCGGAATTGTGGATTGTTATGGTGTTTCCCAAATTGAGTGCACCGGACACTTATGGGAAGAACCCGATTCATACCTTCAACTTCCATCAAGATCCATATCACGGGAATACATATACACGCTTTACAAGATAGGGTTGATGGACTCTTCACAGAACTTCACTGATGACCTCCATGATTTTCAAGAATGGACCTCTCCCCTCTCTCGGGATGATGACCTTGCTCTTTAAATTGTTGCATAAAATTGCAACATTAGTCTCTCCATCAAAGGGATAGCGTAGTAATGGGGCTATTTTAGGGAGTTCCCTCCTGAATTATGATTTTACACATTCTGTCTAGTTAGAATGCCATCCCTTTACCCGAGTTTAGTTGAATGCGATCAAATTTCACCACGTCACCTTCACATTAGCTATAAAATCGACTTAATGTGAAACCCGGTTTAGTTACAAATCATTTGGATTGGAAGGAGACTACGTATTGCATTGGGGTCGACGGAGGCTTAGCTTACCTTCCTACATAAACGAGTTTAGTTACAAATCTATACTTGAGTTTAGTTACAAAGTATAAAAATTAATTTAGCCATTGATTTCTTAGCTATAAGAGGTTTAGTTATGTGTCATGTTTTAAATAAATGAGTTTTGTTGATCTTTTAAAATTTTTAATATGTCGTATTAATTGGAAAAGAATGATTTCTTTAAATATAATTTTGTATCTTTATCTTAATATTTTAATGATCCATAATTTTATAGAATAATAAGTTAATTTAATATTTAATAAATGATATTTGAATATAAATTTCAAGTTTTAAGAGATAATATTTTTAGCATTAATCAATTTAAATAATAAATGAGGAAGTAGAAAAACCACACGAATTTGGCGAGGACCACCAGTTTCAAGTTTTCAACTTAATAGCGTAAATTTCCATTACTTATATAATAGCGTGAACTTTCTCCCATTCTCGGCGTGAGATGGCAAACAACCCTTATGAAGAAGCGATGTTAGCACATTTGTGTGCCGTAGGATTACGGAACAAACCATGAATTTATACGTGTGTTTAGACATTAAATAGTGTGCGTGGTGGTATCACTTTTGGTAAATAAATATTTTTCAATACAAACCATTGAATCCTTCGAGTTATTCCTCACTATTAGGGAAGCGGTTTTTCATGATCAACAAGGTCCACCAGGGAATTTTTGAGAAATGCTTTGTCGGCATTACTCACATGATTCACAAAATTGAAACAAATAAGTTAAGTGTGTAGCGGTTCTTTGCCCATTTATTGAGCACATTTGCTCTACCTTGGCATGTTTTAGCATATAAGCGACTTTCTGAGGAAACACCACTTCATCTTCTCGTATTTTTATCAAGATTCTCTATCAGTTGGTAAATTCATATATAGGCTTATCAAGGTGATCGATCTCCATCTATATAGGCATGCTTTATTATGATGATGGTTCTTTTAAAACCCATGCTAACTTGTCCACTTCCATCGTCTACAGGAAATGTCGGAGGAACTTGGCATCGGTTGTAATGAGAAAGCATAGATCCATGTCGATGCGAAGACTACGTTTGAATATTTTTCCCCAAAGACAATCCCGATAACACCGATTCTCAATCAATGGGACTACGAGAAATGTTGTGAAATGCAACATATACAAGAACTTGGGTTAAAAATTTGTATTAAATATTTTATCAAATTTAACCTTATATCTACCATTTGTCATAAATACTTCGTGAAAAGGGTGATCTAAGTCTTATGATTAAGAGCATTGGGTTAAAAATTTGTAAAAATAAAATGTGATATAATGTAAAATCAATCTAACTCGTTTTCTTAAAACCCATAACAATCAAAAAACCATAAACCCTAAAACCCTTTGATGCTGAAATACCATAAAACCTTAATCGATGACACCGGAAAATCTAAGATGCACATGTGCCAAAAATAAATCCATATATACTCATAAAATCATCTATCAATGAGTCCCACAAGAAGCGCCTAATAGTTCTCTTAGACGGGCGCCTAGAATATCTGGTGTAGAGGAGCGATTATCACAAGGCGGTGTGGGGCGCGCCAGGGAGGCGATGGGCGAGGGAGGCTGATGGAGCCGAGGGAAGTGGTGGATGAAGTGGTCGATGCACACGTTGAGTCCGAGGTCGCCTACCTGGAAGTCTGCCCCACTCAGGTAGATGGTCTAGTATGGTGTCATCGTGTGGGGGGATGGATGGTGATGTGTAAATGGGTGGGGGTATGGAAGGTGAATTCGATGCGTGTGGATCTGAATGTGTCTACAGAAGGTGATGGGTCGATGTGTGTGGATCTGAATCTAGTGCGGAAGGTGGGCGGGTCAATGTGGGGCCCGAATGTGGTGTGTTGGAATGTGGGCGTCGATGTGTGGGGTACGACGTGGTGTGGATGGGTGAGGGGGTAAGTATGAGAGATGTAAGTGAAACTCGCGTGAGGTGTGCGAGTATGTGGCGCCCTTTATCTGCAATATGACACCGCCGCACCTTCTCCACCACGACCTCGCGATCAACTCCCCCTGCGCCTCTCCCTCTGCCTCACCCTACCTCTAATGTTTTTGCACGTGACCAGTCGATGACAACTGAGGCTGCTCGATGGTGCATGTGATGTGGATGCCTCATGGGCATACCACGCGACGCGATGTTCTTCTCAGATCTCTTTGTAATCTTAGGAAGCGCAGGCAATATGGTATATGTCGCACATGCACCAGCGAGTACAGCCAAAAGCGAGACCGATCGGCGATGTCCCGACCATGGCGGCGTCTGCGTGATCCGAGATAAATAATTATGATTCGTACTCTATTGATTAAAATTAGGGTAAAATATTATATGTCCCTAGCGTCGGTCAGGCTTACCATAACATTCATCTTCACCGGTGTAGTATGGAAGCCTCATATCCATCTCTATGCAAGCGCGGTGTCGAAGCGAGTGTAATCAGAGCGATACCACTTTGCATGTATGGATGCTTGGAAGTCCATCATACCCACTGAAGGGGGTGAATGTATGACCCTCGCCGATCGTGTCTCCGTAGTGCTATGTACGAGGAGGAATGGTAGTAATAAGCCCGATCACTTGTAGGTGTCGCGCGTGCATGTCGACTCTATCAAGGTCTTTGGTCGTAAAGACAATGCAGGTATCTTAGTCGTGGCCCGGCCTTAATACGGCGCTCGGACGATGCCACTCAACGTTATCGAAACATATGAGTGGTGCCATCGTGCGCCATATCCCCCGATCGGATAAAGCATATATCGGGAGAATTTACAGTCGACCACGATCTCCCAGAACATACGGTTGCCATAAGACCTACACATTAACCATTGATGTCAAATACGTTCATGTCAACAAGATTGCAATTAATATATGAATCATATACTTTTGTACCATATAATTACAACCATATACTTTTACATATAATTACGTCCAGAAGTTTTGTGCGTCTGGTGATCTCGGTATAGTAGAACTGGATGGGTTAAATACCGTGTCAGGTACTCACCTGCACCCCAGCGGAAGGAGTAGGCTCTGGCTCTACCTCGACCACGGCTGGGTGAACGCCCGGGCTCGGTGGTAATCCATCGTCCATTACCCTCGGTACGACGCCATCGACATCGTCATCATGTAAGGCATCTTGTGAATGGTGGTCTTTGGATATGAGTGCGAGATCTCCCCGAAATGCGAGATTACCGGCCCGTGAGCTCTCCCAGAGACCATAGTGAGTCTGAATAAACATAAATTAATTGACCTAACTTCATAGATGAAAGTTTATGAACTTACAGTAACAAATAAATACATACCTGTATGAGTGTAATACAACCACTAATACCACATCTATGGTCCAAGCTGGCACGACATAACTCTCGATATGTGTGTGCTAGTACTGCACCACCCCAGCTATAAGTAGATGTCTGCGTCAAATCACGGAGTAGCGGGAGAAAGCACAGGTGAACATGGACCCCCTTCTTGTCCGGAAACAAGAAGCATCCTATATTAATAATAAGAACCGCGCTCTGGCTCGAGAGAGAGCGACCTCATGTATCGAGGTCTAGGGTCGATAGCTAGCGACATAACCGCCCTGATGGAGATGGTCGATCCTCGGCGACATCGGCCCGGGTGGGGTGACTCGAACAGCTCACCGCATCGTGTGCTATCGAGCATATGTCCCGATCCGCGGGTCGTTGATACGGAGCTGGGATGATAGCAACATCACGTAGCGTGATCGTCATCTCTCCAGTGGGACATGGAATGTGTGGGTCTCGGCCTCCATCTCTCGGCGAACGAGGTAATAAGCGGCAATCTATGCTGATGTGGCCCCTAATCGGTATATCTTAGTAAGTCTAACGCGGATCACGTATGGGCGAATACGATGGATCCATCCTCCATAAGGGCGGCGAAGGCTCTCATCTGGCGGCGAGGTCGGAGGACATCCTGTAACTATAATTAGCGAAATACTTGATGTTTATAATTCACTATATATATAAATTTGAGAATAAAACTGAAATGTTAATTCATGAATGATAAAATGCAAACTTTGTCCGGTCTCGACAAAATTAGGATGCGTACGTCTTGCGATAGCGAGGCGGATGGATCCGATGGATCGGCGTCATTGTAGCCCTCGAGAAGCCCGTATATATATCACGGATGTATGAAATACACTATACATATTAGTAAAACACATTGTGGAAAGAGTAGAGTAACAAGAGAGATGGTGTACTAGGAATGGGATGGTTGGTTATGGGTAAGGTTAGGGGAAGCAGTTGGAAAGGATTGGCATGTTGTAGGATTTGAATGAGAGAGGGTGTTGGAACCCTCTATCTAAACAACATATGGAAGACAAAGGGAGGGAAGAAGTATGCTTGAAGCAACGTTCCCAATTAGAAATGTTCAAATAAGTAAGCACATTCCTAAGGCACATAAATAGAAATAGCTTCTTTTGTTGAATTTCTAATTCTAGGAAACGAGATGATACAAAATCGGCTTGAGCGTATAGCCACAATGATGACCAGTTCTTGATGTATGATCTCAACTTTATAGGCTATCAATACATTGTTCAATAACATAAATAAAGCTTGCATTTTCTGCACCTATCTAGAAAAACCCTAGGCCACATTTTAAATCATCAGTATTCCCCTGTTTTAGAATTTGCTTGGTTCCAACAACAGCTACCAAGAATGATACGGGCCATCACATCAATTTCTCAACTTAAAAAGGAAGCATATTATACTGATTACTGTTTTGATGAAATGATAGAGTTTTGTACGGCAATACATCATTTTAAAAGAAATAATAATAATAATAATAATAATCAATATCTTTTAATTTTATTTATCATAGATTATTATTACAATTAGATGATGTATCATAAACTACAAGATAAAGAAGGCAGTCTTAAGTATATAGACTATGTGCATGAGGGAATTAAGCGAGAGATAGGTACCTAATTAATTAGCTTATTTAGAGAAAAATGAAGAAAGCGATAAATCAAATATAAATTATTAATCCAGGTAAAGCAAGCATTACAATTCTTAAATCAATTTCACCTTAATAGACCTCCGGTTCTATTTGTCAAATCAAAATCTGAAAATTTTCAAAGTAGATGCTTGAATCAAATGGGAAGAACCTGAAAAAACTGGTAACCATTGCTTAGAGGTTTTTTTACAAAAAATAAATTTCAAAATTTTCTTTAAGGTGTCTAAAAATGGCTTGAAGTGATTTTATATATTTTTAGAAGCGAATTTGTTTTTATTATGTATTTCAATCTTAAAATTATTTTGAGCGACCATGAACAAAAGCAAAAAGGAAGAAACAAAACATAAGCCCGAAAAGTCATCTAAATTCCCAAAATCACAATCCAAGCTACCAAAAAATCTTTGGTTATTTTCCATTCATGACCAGTAAGGATGAGATTGTAGGCAAAACCTTTGTTTTGAATGAGAAATAAGAGGGCTTTATGGTGGAACTCCTAACGGTTGCGTTATTTCGATTACTGTTCATGTAGTCCAGGTAACCCTGCCAAATTTAAGATCCGGTAAACCTCTAATGGCCCCTAAAAGCAATTCACTCGAATGAGTGACCATTGTATAAAGCAATTGAGCTGCCTCTTGAATCATGATTATGGTTTGAATGTTTTAAAATCACATCCAATTTAAAGAAGAAAGTTCGTTGGCGACACAGGTTTCTGTATTTCAACAAATTTCATCTTATCACTCCTTTTACAAATCTTATTTCCAGAGATGAGTAGTCTTCTTATCTTAGCACAACAAATTTAAAAACAATATTTTTATTTTATTTTGTTAATTATAAAAAAAAGCAGATATAAGTTATAGTTCTTATGAGATGATAAGAAACTATTAGTAACTCATCTTTTATCTAACTCTAGTACAAACAAGATATAATGCAAGTAATAAGGGCGTAAATGCGAAATAAACAAGTACAACTTCAAAGTGTGAGAAGGGAACATTGAATTCAAAAATAAAATTACTATTATAAAATGAGTTGGACTTGGAATGGAAACACAAATGATTTGTTGTTGAGCTTCACTAAATTTCCTATAACTTGATGGCTATTGAGGAACTGTCACATCTGTACACCAAGTTATTAGAGAATCAAAGTAAGCTAGAGTTTGGAAACAAGTTAAAAAATTCATATTGGAACCAAAAGCGATTAGAAATCAAATGACAAAACTTTAATCATTGTGAAACAACAATCATGATTAAAATGAATTTTTAATCAACCTGCTACAGTATGAAAAAACGGTCGATCCGCAGGTGCAATCACCTACTATACATGCGAATCCCATGCCTATCAAACATGTAAACACTAGAAACCGTATCACGAAATGATAACAAACAATATATACCAAATCAACCAACCCAAACATATCCAATATTCAGAGATAAGTTAAGAACATCCGGCGAGCATTGGGCAAGAGGCGTTATCTGGAATAGCGAAAATACGGCGAGCAAATGAGAGGTGATGGGATCGGGCGGCTTGACGAGCCTTAGTGTGGAGAGGGAGGGGCTTGAGCGAGATGAAGAGAGGAAAATGGAGAAGAGGCGGAAGAGAAGCGAGGAAGAGAAGAAGCGGAGTGAGGGGAGAAGGGGGCCGCAGTGAGAGGGGCAATCGGAATAGGAAAAGGGGAAAAAGGCCCTAGATATAACTGAACCAAATCTCTGTGTTGGGAATCTTAGGCTTTTGAATTAGTTCGGTGTCGGCGTTGTGAGCGGCCGACATTTGAACTAATTCAAGCGACGTGTGGGCTGGCGGCTGGTGGACCTGTCCCAACCGCCGTTCCGACGGCGGCAATTAATAATTCAGGCTGTAGTTGACGTTCTTGGAAACTGGCGTGATTCAAAACCGTGTTCGTATTACTTGGCTGATAAGGTATATTTAAGTTTATTTTGGAACCAATATTAATTTTATTTTTATTTTTAAATTTGCTTTGTATTTAAAATTTTAAAAACTTCGGTAGAATTAAGAATCCAAAACTTTAAAATATTAAATAAATAAAATTGAAAAGTCAGCTCTGAACGAATAATAAGTATTAGGGAAAAGTATGCTATGAGTCTTAATTTGAGGCATTTTTGGCTTGAGGTCCAAAAATTGTTGAATCCCAATCTAATACTTCAAATATTATTTGATAAAAAATATATTTTATTTAATAAAGAAATCTCCATGTACAGAACACATGCAGTAGCCACAAAATATTCCCAAAATATCATTTTAATTCTCAAATAAAAAAACTCTAATTAAAAATCAAAAACCCTAAAAGATTGCTACTTTTGTCTCCAAAATAACCATTTGCTTCAAAAGCTCTTAGTCGGAAAATGAGGATTTTCGATCGGCAAGGAGGAGTTCCGACCAGTAAAAAGGAGTTCTAATCGTTTAAAACATTTTCATGGTTAGTTTTATTCCTAAAACATGTCTCTCTCCTTCTCTTTCTCTAAGAAAGTGTTTTCCCTCAACTCATTTGATGATTAGAAGTGGATTATAGTTTGATTTCTTTTCATTTCATTGTCTCAACTTAAATATTGAATCATTTGTTATGGGTAAATGATGATTATGCAAAAAAAAAATTGTACTCAATGTTTGTGTTTCTCATTTCTTGCAAACCCCCTTTCTACAAATCGATTTTTTTTTTCTAGAAAATCATTTTGTTGGAAAATTGAATCATCTTCACGGTTAGTTTTATTCCATAAAACATGTCTCTCTCTATCTCTTTTTCTCATTCTCCCTCTTGTTCTAAGAAAGAGTTTTCCTTCAATCAATATGATGATTAGAAGTGAATTACAGTTTGATTTGCTTTAATTTCATTGTTTCAACTTAAATATTGAATAATTTATTGTGAGTATATGGTGATTATGCAAAAAAAAAAAGTATTGAATGTTTGTGTTTCTCATTTCTTACAAACCCCTTTTCTAAACATTGATTTTTAATTTTTTTTTGCTGGAAAATTGATATTTCATTTTGTGATATCCTCTGTTAATTTTCTTTTTCTATTAACTAGAAATCTTAGAACTTAGATACGATGCACAATATATGTAAACATTGAGTACAAGCATGTTCTATGTTGGGTATACCCCATATGAACATAAGGCAAAAATGGTACAAACTGATTTGAACTTGTACCCTGAGGTTGTCGGCCAAACAAATAGTACCCGACTATGACATCTTCGTGATAAAGTACATGAAGATGTGGAATGATGTGACACTTATGGAATTAATCGCTCTGATTAGCCTCATCCTACTTTATCTACAATCTTTCTAGAAGAAGCATGCTATGGCCTAGCCTCGGTTTGCTGGTATCATCTTCTGTAATACTTGTAAATATTATATGCACATGGAGATGAAGATGCCTTTTAACATATTACTTCTATGGTATTCGTGGTTGAGGGCATTTTAACAAATTTATAATTTACAATTTATTCAGCTAGATTAGTTAGGTTTGGAAGTGAAAAGATGTCAAGACAATTAAGAAATAAAAAATCTGAAGTATGGTGTGCATAGAAGATCAGCATTTTCCATTACTGCTATTGATGTTCTGGGTGATCCATTCTCAAATTTGGGATTTGCTATTTGTTCTTTGAGGTAGGATTGGAAATTGTAGGATGTTTGAACTCAATGAAAAAGTTCTGTCTTTAGGGAGATATATGCCAACTGAATCCTTAATTATTCCTATTCATCTTAATAAAATTAGATAAATTAGGCGCCAAATTCCCTATTAGCGAACATCAAGTAGATTTTTTGTCCTAAAAATTTCCATTGTATCCTAAACGTTGAACTTCATAAACAGTAATACGGTAAAAGCATGATTCCCTCACCCATTTGTCTCTTTGGTTATGCAATATTTGCCTTGTGATAAGCAAATATCATTTGCTTAATGATGGATGCAGCATCTTGTCTTAATTTATAATGTATTATCTCAGTTGTCTTCACATGTATATAGATATTGCAATAAATTACTAAATATATCTCTGTTTGTTGGATGATAAAGTAGAGATAATTGAACTGAATAAATAACAAAAATAAGTCAAACTAGTATCTATAAATCTACAAAGTTTTCTTTTTAATATTTATTAATGAAATCTGAATTTCATACTGGGCACAAATGATACATTTGTTTTCTCAATTATAACTTGTCATCCTGTCCTATTACGTCCTACTGGTACTAATTCTTCCTTCTGTGTTTCAAGTGTTGTCTGACACTTGGTTTCAAGGCATTTAAACAATTGTCATTAAAATAGAAAACAAGCAGATAAATTAGTTGTATTTTACATTTTAGCATGGAGTGTGTTGGATGAATGGTACTTTTTTATGGTCAGTAGAAGAAATAATTGTGTAGACATAGTTAATTGGCTATTAGGAATCCTGTGTTGGAAAGAGTGATCATTATTATCATATCTTTTAATCATCAAACAGGAAGTAGAGGTCCTTCGATAAAGTACACAAACGATGAATGATCATTTTTTTTAATCAGTATAAGTGGCCCCCATCCTACTCTATCTGCAACTTTGTTCTCAGGACATGTAGTATTATCATATACTATGTCACCACCTATTGTTGTTTGCTCTATTTTTGTTAATAAGTCAGAATCTCTATCCCAGTTACAGCGAGTTCAACATATATTTGGATTCTAAAACAAACAAGGGACAAGTTTGTGCGGCAAATACGTTCATGAAGTTGTGTTATGTACTTGGGATAATATTATGTATTGTTGGATGGTTGATTTGTAACGAATGATTATGTGTATTGTTGGGATAATTTTCTTACTTTTGTGTATTGTTGAGATAATTTTCTTACCTTTGTGTATTGCTGGATGGTTGGGATAATTTTACGTTCAATATATATTATTTTTTTATTGTATAATGTTTATTTGTACAAAGTACATGTAAAATCAGTTTGTTTTAACTAAAAAAAATACAAAATTTTGGTTGCAACCAGTCGACTTACCATGTTATTTGTTGAAGCATGTGTTGTTACAAGTCGATCGGTCAAGTATAGACTACTCAACCAATCGACTCCCCTATATGTTCTATATCTACCTAATATTACAAGTCAATCGATCAACCTGTAACACCAATTATACAATAGTTTTGTGTATTTAGAATATAATAAAAGTCAAATTTGGCAATAAACTTTTTGAAAAATTAAGTGCTAAGTGTCAAAAATGGTAAGTGATTTGACATACTAGTTCAAAGAACACTAAGTTCAGAAGATTATATGTTAAGAAAGTAAAAAATAATACTAAGTTGGCTTGCAAATAAGAGTGAAGAAGAAAGACTAATTAGCAAAGGAAAAATTTGAGCAAAAATTCGCATAGGAACCATGAAACACATCCTTTAGAATTACAGATTCCCATTTTGGTTGGTTTTGGAGCTAGGGCATACGGTTCTTGTGGGAGAACAACCAATTTTGGTTTCTTTCTCTCTATTGTTTTGGCTATCTTTACTCAAGAGGAAAATGAAAGCAGTTTGATTTCCAAGAAGATTAAGGTATGAAACTCTTCCATTTGTTAGTTAGAGGCTCTCCTAACTCCCCTCATTGTCTATGTTTGGGTTAGAGGCTTCCCAACTCTCCCTTGTGTTTTTGGTTGTTTTGAGTTGGGTTTGTGGTTTGTTTGATGTGGTTTTGGTTTTGGTTGAAATTTACGGTGGAAAGAGCGAAAATGTGATTTGCTGCAATCTCAGCTCTCAGCCTAGGCGAAGGAGTGCTCTTCAGAGTCAAGCAAAGCCTAGAATTTGCCGATCTACGCTCTGCTCGGTGTGAGTTGCTCCTCATGGCGAAGGTCTCGCCTGAGCGAAGACTCCCACATGCCTAGGCGAACCTAAAGTCCTATTTTTCTCTCACTTCTTTCGTTAATTCTAGAAACCATCACCTCTTAGTTAGGATTACGATTGAGTTGAACAATAAGCATGAAATTAGATTAATTGACGATCCTAATAAGTGAATGAAAGGGTCCGTACCTGTGTACAAGTTATATGTAAAATGCTACGAACCTCGTAGTCTAGAAGCTAACAGAAACACAATTTCTGATATGGTGTTAATTCTTGCCCTCTTCTTTGCTTATGTTATCTAAATAAGAATGTGATTAAGAACAATATAACCGGAGGTTATTCATCTATAAGTGTATCATGCGCCTAAGACCGAATAGTGATGATAATATCTGATTAAGGCCCTTGGCTCTTCCTTTTGAGTGCTCGTACTCCTGCGTAGTGCTACGGCGCCCGATGCACGTGGGCAAGTATGTCTCTTTGTGCTTAAAACACCTCTGTTCAATACCTCTTATTTTGGTGCTCTATTGTGGTGTGTCCCTTTCATTCATTGTCATGTCTATCACGACAATACTTATATGTTATTAATATACGATTAAGATGATATATGGAAATAATTATATAAAGCAAAGTATTAGTTCTAAAGCTGATATATCTGATTCACAGTATGTATTGCCTGGGTACCTCATGTTACAAGATTTATATTATGAACTCCTATGGGAGATGTGAATATTTCGATATATGAATTATATATATGTATCTTTGTAATTGATGATACTTGCATGTAGTCATATATATATCTCTGTTTTCCCTTAAACTATAAACTTAGCCGCGGGTGTTTCATCCGTATAGATCATAGAAAAGAGGTCGTTAGAACATTCCGCATTCACCCGGAGACGACCATGACATTAAGTCTTTCAGTCATGAATTATGAATTTGTTTTTGAAATGTAAAGTTTTGTAATAGTGGAACTTGTGTAAGTACAAGTAAATGAGACTCCAATATATGTAAATGACAATTTAAACACCATTACGGTGATAGTATTACAAGTTATGTCCTCATGGATTTATATTTGAAGAAATTTTGATGTTAGAAAAATCGGGTTAAGAAGTCATGGCACGTCTGGTCATGGTGTCCATATGTAAAGCAGGCGGGGATGGGGCATTACCTGATCTCTACTACTCAGTTAGTCAGCCCATATGTTAATGAAACACAATAATAATCCAAACAAATTACATACTTAGCCTTATCTCAGGTGATACCTGGCATCTCAAAAATACAAAGCATAATGCAAGTTACAGTATATTAATCGACGAATGGTCGATTGTAGTACAAAATACCTTTCAACCATATTACCTGAAAATTGGCATAAATGATATAGCTGCTAATAAGTCCCGACATCATGCTGAAAGCTCTCTGGTGAACAAAGCTTGTGGTGATGGTGGAGGACAAACTAAGCAACCAAGGCAATTAGCTCTAAATGTTGAGTTGACATTTCATTGATTTGATTGGATAATTATGCAATATTTAAGGATACCCTATTCTCAAACCGATCAATCCTCAAGTGTAGCTGCTCAATTTGGGAAGCCAAAAATGTCTCATGCCCAGAAGTTGGTGCATTTGTCTGTGGATTATTTGTTTCGCCTCCCCTCGGGTTCATTCGAATCAAAAGGTCGCTTGTCTCGCCCATGAGATGAAGGTGATGGTTTCTTCCTATGTGTCATAACAATTGTCTAACACCTCAGTTCCACAGCTTTTCATAAAATTCTTATTACTATTAAAAAAAATAAACATGGATATTCATTATTACACAAGCAAAGGAAAACAAATTTCAATAATTTCCAAAGTTGTTGTACCTAGTGTATATTGGTTATACTAACAATTTGGAATTATTGTACTCAATGTTTACATAAATTGTATAGTGTAGTACAAGTTCAAATTGCATTTAATATAAACTATATATATTCTATTAGTTAACACTCTTGAGAACATGCTTGTACTCAATGTTTACATATGTGTACACATTACCTAAGTTCCTAAGATTTGGTTAATGAAAAAAAATTAAACAAAACCTCATAACAAAATGAAACATTAATTTTCTAATTACAAAAAATGTAACGATATCTTTGATATTTTGCTACGGCTTTCATCACCAATGTAAAATAGTGGGGATAAATGAAAATATCTTGGGAATGTTTGTGATTTTGTAAGTCTTTTTGTATTATCAGTTTAAAGAATTTTCTCAACTATTTTTTTGTAAATGTATATGATTTTATATTTTAATTTTTTTTTTAATTTATCAACCTTGCTTAAAACATTATTTAAATGGTCTTAGTGATATTGATACCCAAGAAATTCTACATTATCTTAAGATGGTTAAGTTCTTCCATTCAATAAAAATTGAGTGGAATTAAAAAAATCCCTTTTACATGATATTGGTAGAGTAGATGATGTATTATGGAGACAAAATCCTATCAGTAACTTTTAATAAATTAGTATTGAATATGATAGTAAAATTTTATTCAATAAGAGATAATGTATTGCAAATGAGCTGCACAAATTCTCAATCAGGGCAAGTTATGAACCAATTGCTTGATTATTTTAACGTTCAGACTATGAATAATTTTGAACTGATGTTTACATTATAAATAAACTTTGGAAGGAGATGAAAAAATATTTAGCCAAATCTTCGTATGTTTTTAATCCACTCACACATAAGTAATTGAATCAAGTGTCATTATTTTCAAAAACAGAAGGATATTGATGAATAAATTGTCTCTTCAAACATGGAAGAATTACAATTGGTAGAAAGTTAATTTAAAGACAAACGATTCAAAGTTAGAAACCTGCTGTAATAAACATCAATTTTCAGTAAATTACTGATAAAAAAATTGAATTCCCAAAAAAGGGTTTTGCAAAAAAAATAATAAACATTGGTATAATTTTTGCACTTGATCACCATAGATCTACAACAAATGATTCTTTCCAATAAAAAAAAAAATGATTCTGAAAGTTTAAGAAATGAAACACAAACATTGAATATAATTTTTTGTGCATAATCACTGCAGAATCTGCTCCTAATCAATTCAATATTTTATATTCAGACTACAGTAAATGAAATAAATCATTTCTAATCACTTCTAGTATTAAATGGGTTGAAGGAAAACTCTTTCTTAGAGCAAGAAGGAGAAAGAGAGAAGGAGAAAGAGAGACATATTTTAAGGAACATTAAGTAGTGATGTTTCAGATAGTGAACTCCTTTTCTTTATGGTTAACTCCTCCTTGCTTGGAATGGAAATCCTTCTTTGCCGTCTAGAACTCTTGAAGCAAATAGTTGTTTTGGTGAAGAAAATAGCAATCTTTTAGGGTTTTGATTTTTAATTAGGACATTTTTTATTTGGGAATTCGCAGTATTTAGGAATAACACTGTAGTGCACTCCACTTACGCATGGGGACTTCTTTATCAAATAAAATATCTTCTTTATCAAATAGTCTTTGAAGTGTTGGATTGGGGTTCAAATAAAATTTTTTGGACCTCATTTCTCAAATAGTCTCAAATTAAGACCTCATAGCATAGTTTTCCCTAATTAATAACCATCACACCAATTGTTGCCTTACACGATTACACCATCAAATACTGTTCTTGTATTTTTATATATGTTTTTTATTTTCTTAATTCTAAAAGTTTATTGTAGATTTAAAAACAAAATTCTAAGTAAGAAATAAAGACATATTTTCAAACTAATAATTAAAATTTATAATTACCATTGCTTATAAACCTTATTTAAAAAAATAATTATAATTGCCTTCAATGCTATTATTCAAATTATTCATCAATTAAATGAAACGTCTGAGAGCATAAACTTTTAAGATTTACCATAATTAGAAAAAATATTTTTTAGTAAATAAATAAATATTTAATATACTTGGCGGTTATTGTCAACTAGCGCCACATCGTGTCATATATTTTAAAACACAGTACAGTGTAAAAATAAAAATACGTATTTTAAGATATGATTTCAATGTTTGAAAATATGAAGTAACGTTTTGAAAACACATTCGTTATAAAAAATTTAAAGTCTTTGTTTTGTAAACCACGATTTGATATATGTAAAATTGAAGTCGTGTTTTGAAAACACGACTTAGTCTTAAGAGCCAATGAAGTCTAGTTTTCAAAACACGACTTAAGTGTAAAAATTGTGAAGTCATGTTTTGAAAACAAGACTTCGGTTTAAAATTATGAAGTCGTGTTTTGAAGACACGATTTCATAATGACATTGCGAAATCATGTTTTCAAAATATGATTCTAGTGAAAATACATGAATTATAGCTTAAAAAGACCAAAACAAATCAACTTGATCAACAATTCGAGAGATACACAAAATAAAAGTATGTCAAGCATCAATCTATATACCTTTATTTCAACAATAGTATCTAAATGATATGAAAGTCACGATATTAAAAAACCTTCGTAAATAATTACAATGAAACATGTCATGTATGATAATGGGCAAAATAGATTCAAGTAGAAATTGTCCAAAATATGATGAGTTAATACATGTCATGCATGATCATATCCAAATGGATCTGTTGTCGAAATATGATAGGATTAATACATATCGTGTATGATAATATCCAAAAATAGATCGATGAAGCTGTCAAATCTGCAGAATCATTGGGTTATCAAACTCGTATATAAAACACAATGTAACATCCTGTGAAAGAACCTTTTTCTTTTGTTGTGGTCGTCTATCATGTACCTATATCTATGATATATTAGAAGGATCATCACGTGCTGCTCGACATCCTCACCCTCGTTCTTGTCCTCGTCCTTGTCCTCATCCACCTCTTCGTCCTTGTCCAACGATGTCCTTGATCTAATGGTTGTGGTGATGGCATAATCAAAGGTGGTGGTAATGGAGTATATGACTCTGGATCCTTAATATTTAATGGTAACTGTGAGGTATATGCACTCTGAGGTACTTTACTAGGCAAGGTGAACTCCATATGAGGTGGTGGGTTGACATGTAATTGTGTCATCCCCCTCATTAGATAATGAAGGATGTGATTGCCATGGGCATTATGATGATATGTCCACATTGCGACCCCGTAGAGACTCATCTCTTTACCATACCGCCAGGTACGACAGTGTCTTATCCTCCCTTGTTTCCTTGGATTGAAAGTCATACCAGAGTGACGATTGTCACATCAATGCCAGAGGATCCTTGAAGTCGATCCATTTCTTGCACAACTGCTAATGAAGAGGTGCAGAACTAACGAATGTCATGGTCATTTGGATGTGCTAGATGATATATATGTTGCAAGGTGTTATTCTTCACATTTAAAGGAAAATAAAGTTAATATTTATTGAAATTATGTAAAATTGTAAAACCCGAGAAAAATCTAATTTTATGAAAAATGGTAAAAATGGTAATTTCGATCAAAATCCGGAATTTTTCTAAATGTCGGATGACGAAATGGACTTCACTGTTGGAATCGTCTCGCGAAATCTAGCTGCGTCGGTCCAGAACGGTCGAATTTCATTTTTAGTGTAGAGTGATCACGGACCCTTATTTGTTTGAGTAGCTCAGAGGTGCCACGTGTGTGTGCGAAATTAGTCAAACACGAGGCTCAGGGTGTGGACGTGGGTGGACACATGGCATGATGCCATTTGATGAAATCAAAGTAGAGGGATAGAGTGGATAGGAAATCAGAAACTTGACCGATGGTGGCTTGACATGTGGCATGAGATGACAAGTCCTCTTGACCCAAGCTCTCCCGACCGGTTTGGGAGAAGGAGGAAAAAGAGAAAGAAAATAGATTTTTAGAGGAGAGTCCCTTCTCTACAGGAATTCCCAGTGTCCGGACCCAGTCGAATCAGAAGAAGCGAGAGAGACGGTGCTCCCCCTTGCGAGAGCTATCATTGAGTACAGGTTTCAATGGAGTTTTGACAAGCTTCGGAAGGTAGGGGTCTTCTCCTATGATTTAATCCTTGTTAGAATGTGTTGATGGTTGGAGTGTTTGAAATTTGAGAAGCTGGCTGGCAGTTTGATCCCTCAGTTAGAAGATTGAAAAATTGAAATTTTTAGGCAGTTTTGAACTGAGGTTGTATTGTTCAAATGATCACGTGGTTTGTCTATTCCTTTAGGCGGTTCAAAATGAATTTACTTTAAATTATGAGCTTATTAGCCTATGTGAGCTAATTTTGGTGTTATTGTTATGAATTAATAACAAGTTGTTGTGTGTTAAATTTTGTTAATATATGCATGCTTGATATATATTAACATGAATTATTATGAATTGGCATATTGCATTTCACATGCACCAAGGCACCCTAGAATAGTAGGTGTGAGTGCATGATATGAACTAAATTGGAGGGTTGTCCAAAACAATAAAATTTTATTGGAAAGTTGTCCGAATAATTATGTTGGAAATGAATCCAACCAAATTCCGCGTCGGAGAGGCGATGAATTGTTCCAGTTACCAAATAAATTCATCTAGGAGGATTGTCCAACGTATTTGTTATATGGTTGCTGTAGATAAAATAAATATTTTTGTTGGAAGCGGTTTTCATACGTAAGCGTAGCGTGTGGGAGTCAGTGAGGACTTCGAACATGAGATTGGGTATGTAAACATTGGTAGAATCATGAATTCACTTGAATGTGTGTGTTTTCCATTGCATGAGCACTTAGGTGGGAGTAATCCATGTAGGAGGTTATGGTGTGCTCTGCTGTCGAAGTGTTCGGGTATAGGGAGTGTTCGAGAGACGGCGCTCGCTAGAGTAGCTTTTGAAAGAAGCGAACATGTGGCTTTGATATATATTTTGAAAATATGTATTATAATTCTTAAATTTTGATATACTGTTTTTTTGATTAAGGTGATGTAACAACTCTTGAAACTGTTGTAATATAGTTGATTATCTTTTGGTGAGTATGATCTGTGACAGTGCATTCCATTTTATTCATGTATGGGTCTCATGATATGAGACATACAGGTTTTCTGCAAGTTGACGGTGGTCAACGGGACCCCCGGGATCGGGGCGTCACAAAAATGGTGTTATAAAAAGTCAAAATTGTTTTTATTACCAATATGCAATAGGCTACATAAAGCTAACCATTGTTTATGAAATTGTGTTATATCCACCAGATCTCTGGTATATGATAGGCGACCCTGACGAAGAAGAAGGTTCCTTAATGTGGCATGTTAGTAGTTTTTATATTTTGATTCTGAGATGTACACCATAGATTCCTCATATTTTGGACTGAGTTTACTCTGCTTGAATCTATTTTAGATATTATCATACAGGACATGTATTAACTCATCATATTTTGGACAGTTTCTACATGGATCCATTTTGGATATTATCATACATGGCATGTATTAACTCATCATATTTTGGTGATTTACTTGGATTTATTTGAATATTATCCTTACATGACATGTTTTATTGTAATTATTTATAAGGTTATTTAATATTAGACTTTCCATCATTTGGTATCTTTATTGATCGAACTATTGTATAAATAGATTGATGTTTGGAAGACACTTTTTATTTTGGTATCTATGAATTGTTGATCAAGTTGATTTGTTTTGGTATTTTTAAGCTATGATTCATGTATTTTGCTCTAAAACGTATTTTGAAAACACTATTTCACTCTGAAATCGTGTTTTCAAAACACGACTTCATAATTTTAAATTGAAGTCGTGTTTTCAAAACACGACTTCACAATTTTTACACTGAAATCGTGTTTTGAAAACACGACTTCATAATTTTAAACGTGTTTTCAAAATACGATTTCACAATTTTACACTGAAGTTGTGTTTTCAAAATACGACTTCACAATTTACATTGTAATCCTGTTTTCAAAACACGACTTCAGAATTTTACATTGAAGTCGTGTTTTCAAAACCTGATCTCACATTTTAACATTGAAATCGTGTCTTCAAAACATGATTTCATATTTTATGAAATTACAACTTGAAAGAATGACCATCGATGTTGGCATCTAGATTTTTTCCACCTCGGCACTTATGTGTATAAAATTACGTAAAATTGGTAATATTGTTCAATCCATTATTTTTTTATCATTATTTATTTTATTAAAGGTAAATATATCAAGAATCCCATTGGGTAGTGACATATAAAAAAAGTGGTAATGGCAACAGATTTTAAGAAATTTTTTTAGATAATACCATAATTAGAAAAAATATTTTTTAAAATATAGCACAAAAATGAATATTTTCAAATCTATGGCACGTATTGCCAACTAAGTGGCACATAGATGTCGTGTCTTCAAAACACGATTTCGGTGTGAAAATGTGAAATCGTGTTTTGAAAAATACAGTTTGATGTCAAATGTGAAATCCGTGTTTGAAAACATGATTTTGATGTAAATAATTAGTCATATTTACCCCAAAAAATAAATTTCATCTAAAATATAAATAGTGTTTGATTACAATTGATCTATATGATCGTGTTTTGAAAACGATTTAAGTGTAAAATTGTGAAGTCTTGTTTTTGAAGAAAGCAATTTGATATGTAAATTGTAAAAGTAAATGTTTGAAATATGATTTAATTATAAAAATTTTCATTGTATATGTAAAAGCTCTTATAGGGTAGATTATTACCAATCAGATATTTAATGAATATTACATATTGATAAAATTGTAAATTAGGATTTTAAGGCCAAACATGGGAGTTATGACCAAAATATTGAAAAAAATTCACAAACTATTCCTGTTTTAAATATTGTCTATCCTTATCATAATTGGTTAAACGTTATTCTAAACACATTTAGCTCTGATCTAATAAAATTATCCTCTAAACTCAAATCGGGGACTCATTCCCTTCTTATACACTATTTTTTTGAAACGTTGGTGATCTTGTGGCGCCTCAGTCGGAGTCTTTTATTTATTTATTTTTTTATCGTTGTCCCGAGTCTATCTGACGATATGTAAAACCGGAGAAAAAATTCAGTTTCTGCGAAAAAATGGTAAGGCGATAATTTATGTGATAGTACGAGGTTGAAAACACGGAATTTTAGGTCTTAGATGGCGAGTGAAACACGTGCGTTAGAATCGTTCGTGAAATCGGATTCTGGAATTTGAATTTAACGGATTTGAGAATCAGTGAGTTGTTTTGAAGCGTCGGTGTCGGTGTGAGTGTGACGCATGGAGTGGTCTGCGTGGCGTGATCATGGATCTTGCATGACCTTGCCAGGAAGGCGGACCCGTATGACGTGATGTGCGTATGGTGTAGTATTTGCGCCGATTTGGGTAGCTCAAATGTAAGAGTATGTCAGTGTGAGGAGTAGACATCAAATGAGAAGATATTTGGAGAAATATCATAAGGGGGAAAAGAACAATTCGGTGGAGAATAAGGAAAAGAAAGAGAAAAGAAAGAAAAAAGAAAAGAAAAAAGAAGAAAGAAAATAAAAAAGGAAGAAAAAGAAAAGAAAAATGAAGAAAAAGTCAAAAGGGATTTTGGGAGGAAAAATAGGACATTTTCTGTATGTGAAAGAAAACGAGAGAGAAGAAAGGGTTTGGCTACCTGCGATCTATGAATCAGGTGGTCGGTTCGTCGGACGAGTTAAAAGCTCATGCTTGGCGGTATGCGTGGGTAGTGAAATCAGGAGTTTCGACGGTAGTTCTAGATATAAGTTTTGAAAAGGTGAAATTCCCGGGTTTAAGAAGTGTCACGGGACTGCGACTTCTTCTTTGCCTCCCAAGAGGTAGGAGTTTCTTCCTACTCAATTTCTAAGCGTAAAGAGCTTTGGTATCTGAGGATGGAGTCCCAAGTGTTGGGTGAATGTTGGAATGTTTGGGGCTTGTTTTTCGAGCGTCCCAGGCTTGTGAGGATTGGTTTGGTGTGGGGCCCGATGTGCGAGGTTTTGTTGTGTGTTTAGTGTTTGGGGTGTTTTTGTATTTGGAAATATTAAGTATTGAGCTGGGAGGCCAGTTTAGGAGGTGTTGAGACTGTATGATGCCTTGTTGAATTTAGGTCTTAAATCAAGGATCTTTTGTGTGTTATTGCTTGTGTGAATGACATGCCGATTGTGCAAAAAAAATCATGTTGACATATGCTTATTTGATGTATTAACATGGATTACATGATGGATGTATATTATGTGTAGAAAATATAATTATCCGTGATCTATTGATGTTGCATGTAGCCCTCATTATGCATGTAACATGAATTTACATGAAATGGCATTTTGCATTTCATATGCACTGGGATACCGCATAGTTTTGGGTATGTCACCGGGATTGTAGTCATTATCATTCTTGGTGAATGAGTGGTGAAACTCGATAATGGGACAACGATCCGAGAAAATGAAATCCAGGTTATGCAAAGGAAAAATAAGTGTGTTGGAGTCGATCGGTTAGGGTAGATACCTACCGGGTGAAAGACTGATTCATTTGCGATTAGACATGATCCGAGTGAAAAGACCGTAAAAATGTTGGAAAGGAGTGTGGCATCCTGCTGTGTGAATCTACGAAAGTTCATGGCCTGTCGTATCATGGGTTGGTCATCGAATGAACATTGGAGGTTTGTCCAATGGGTTATATGTTTTAAAAACAAAAAGCTTTTGTTTTGGAGAAAATGGTCATTGGGTGAAACACTAATGATAGGTTTTCACACTTGGCATTCCATGTGTGAGGAGTCATTGGGACAGAGATAAAGTGCCGTCCACATTCTCGCCTGGCATGTAGACATTCGGTAGTCTTTATCACATTTTTACCTGAATGTGTGTGTGTTCTTAATTCATGTCATAACAGGTGGGGAATGTATTTGTAGGAGAATTCCTTTATAGGCATTGCTCACCGGATTGTGGAAAACATTACAGTCTTTGGAGATGCGCTAGAAGTGGACACATTTGAGGAGTCTTAGTTGAAGAAAGCAGTTTTAACTGTTATGTAATTCGTAAATTAAGAGTCCTATCGATTTCTATTTATGTAAAAGAAATAGTTGTAATTAAACTTATTTTGTAGATTATTAGTTGTACAAGATTTTTTCGGTTTCATGTTGCCTTTGTTGAATTGAGTGTTTGAAGAAAAAAAAGTTTGAGGTGAGAAGAAATTTAAAAAGTGGTATTGCATTTGTGGAATTACATATGAGGATTCTTTTTGATGCGTGGCCAGAGTTCTTTCTTTGGTTACGTGCGTGAGTCGTGACCGTGACATGGTTCTGATTTGGCCACCAAAGCCCATGTATGACTCCACGTTGTGACGGGGGTTACAGTTCTGTCGTGGCGATGTCACCGACCAGGTTTCTTGTTGGCAGTAGGGCGATCAGCAGCGAGAGGTCGAGTCGTGACGAGGGCTTGGTTGGGTGAGAGATTTGGTCGGGACAAAAACTGTGTGTCGTGACGAGTTTCACGGGGTTGTGTCACGCGTGCCAGTGTCCTCTATCATAGCGGGATTTGGCCATGGCGGACAGTGGCGCGGCAAGCCCGAAGGCCGGGCGTGCATGGCCAGGCGCAGGCGCGGCGGCGAGAGGTGTGCACGGCCGGAGATGTCAGCGGCGAGAAATTCTCTGTCGCAACGGACAGACGGGAAGATGCGTCGGGCGGGAGTTCTATGTTGCCTGCCGTTTCTCTCTTAGCGGTTGGTGTTGCCAGGAAGGCTCATTGTCGTGACGAAATTTCATGTCAGCGGAGCTTGGTCATGGGAGGAGGTTCCTATGTCTGTGACGATATTCTACGAAGTGCGGGATGAATCTGAATGAGTCGGTAGCGACATAGCCGCGATCGAGTTGTGACAAAGTTGGCACAATGGGCTGCGTCTCGGCGACAAGCTTTGAAGCGCGCCGCGATGGGCTTGGCGTACGACAAGGATGTACACCTGACCAGAAAGATATCTGCCATGCAGAGTCTCTCTGTTCTGATCTTAGGCGTGTGGGAAAAAAAAAAACAAAAGACCCTCGGGATCTAGGGCTTCACAGATCTATCACATGAACTAGATATAATGGACACTACCCTTATAAGTTTTTCAAAAATAATTAAAGTGTGATTCATTAATCCTTGATTTTAAGCAAATTTATAACAATGGTAGTTAGCTACCAAATCACGGAATTTGTTTTTAATATACTTATAATTTCGAGTAGTAAGTGTCTCACTTAGACTAGAACATGGGAACCTCCTGTATGCCATGTACACACATTTGGCGCCAGGTGTTCTACCGCAAATAAACTAATGGTGAATTTTAATTACCAAAATGATTAAAGTTGTAGAGGATGTTTGTTATTTTATTAAATGTTGAATATAACTTTTATTTATCTGAGTGCTCAATAAGGCTTAATGACATTAAGTATTAAGTTGCTTGTTTTTTATATACTTAAAATGAACATCTTAAATATATTAAAATAATTTAGGTCAATAGTTGTTTATGCAATGATTATATAACTTTATTATAAGAAATATTTAATTTTTTCAAAGAATATAAATATTTAGTTAAAAGATCTCAAATAAATCAAAATTTGTAAAGCTAATAATTTCTATATTTTTTTCGTGAAGAATGAGTCATAATGGATTAAAATATATTTCTTCATATATTTTCAGAAAATGATTATTTTACAGAAAAAATGAAAGTATTTTGTGTCAAAAGTGGGTGAAAAATTAATGAAGGATTAGATTTCTAAGATTTAGTTTTTAAGGTCTTTTAATCAAATCACCCTTATTATTATGATAAAATAAAAAATATTTGTATAATATATGTATAACATATTAACATATTTACAAATGTTTAAAAAACATATATACAAAAATTAAAATGATAAAATTATTACCATAACTAATTTATTATTATAGTTTCAAAAAACAATTCTCCTCTATTTATTATTTTATATATTTAAAATAAATATAAAGAATTAATAATTTTAAAAGCCAGATTGATGAAACCAAAATTAAAAATATTTCATGTCTTTAAAATATTTTATGTAGACTTTAAAAGGTTTTAATCTATTTTGTACCTATTCTAAATTATTGATTTTTGAATTGAAAAAGCCAAATATTTTGGATTTTTATATTCCAAAGAAAAATTAAAAAATTCATAAATAAGCTATGCAACAATGAGAAAATAAACGGTCTAAAAATTACGAACAATTTTCTTTCGAGGGAAAATAACAAAAAAACAAAACAACCCCATTGTCATTTATCACAGTTTTAAATCAGAAGTTAAACTATGTTGGGTAATTGTGATTTTAAGCATCTAAAAAGAAATATTCAAAACCATTGTCATCAAATATGGTTTTTAAGCAAGTAAAAGCCTAGTTGGTGATAAGTTTTAATCTTAATTGTTTTTCATTTAAATATTTAATTTTAATTTTTCTAATAATTATATTTATTATTAAAAATATAAAAGTGATTAATAAACTCATATAATTATTTTAAAATTAATAATATATAAAATCTTAATAGTTAGTATTTTTAATTTGATATAAAAAAAAATTTACTAAATATTTTTATACTTCAATATAAATAATATATAATAAGACACACATATAAATTCAATATAAATTTGAAATTTGTCATATTTTCATTTAAATGTATCATAAATTGTTTATAAATAAAAAATAATACAGCATCTTATGCAATAACATCTTAAAAAATGAAAAAACAATCTTGACGAGTGCCACATGACGAGGCCTTCCTCTTTCTCCTATGACACAAACAATAGTTGTGAAATCTATTTGTGCAATCTAAAATGTTTTAACATGTGCAAGTTGAAATGAAGTTGATTGATCCACTGAGGCAAGGCTAATGTTTACATGGAACATGATGTCACCTAGATGAGCATACATCCAACACTTAGAAAATATATACTTAGGTCATGATGCAAAGTCTCCAATAGGAAGCAATATAGGTGATGGTAGGATGGTAAATGGAAGAACGATATAGATATGGTAATATCTTTTATGGTGGCTTCTAAGGCATGCGATATGAGACATGATAGACAAATATCTTATGATTGACATATGAAAGGTTAAAAATATCGGTTTTGATGGATATATCGGTACTTGAATTTTATAGATATATCGGATATATCAATAGATATTTTTACATGAATATCGATATATCGTAAATTAACAAAAAATATTTTGAAATTAAATGAAACAATTGAATCTTTCGTTTATTCTTGTTGCATTTGATATATGGAATGTGGAATGACATTTGTTGACATGAGATAGTTTATCATTCTATTCTTCTCAATGACAAGTTTGAAGAAAGGTTGACCATGCTGTGTGTAAGGAGGAAGCGTTGTCATTCGATTATTATGTATTGAGTGTCAATGCTCATGGACTCAAAACTAGGAGAAAACGAATCTTCATTGTGTTGTGTCATCCTTCGTAGTCGACCTCTATATGGCTTTCCAATGACTCAAATACCTGATCGCTCTCATGGGCTAATTTGAATGTTAACATTATCAATCTATGATCATGCTTTCATAGTCTTCATCTTGTGTAGCATCTTGTGTTGCTCGATATGCAGTATCCCCTATCTTTCGGTCATCTACCACATCATTGGTCCCCTCTCCTCTTGAGTCATCATAACTTGTAGTGAAGTACTACAACTAAGGTCTCTCTTTATTATTTGATGAATCAAGGGTGCAAAGTAACAACGGGCTAAAATTAGTCTCTCGTGTCTTGGCTAAAACCTTTACTATGAACTTCTTCAAATAAAACCCGCTTAACATCAACACATGCTTCTCTAACATGTGTAGCAATTCGTGGATCATGATTTCTATCTTCATCATCTAAATGGAGAGGTAGCCCATTGGAATAATTGGTTATCTTCTTTTTCACCAAACTCAACTGATATGTCGAGTAAATCAAGGTAATCATTTTCACCAACTTTATTGGACTCTACTTGCATATCATGTATCTTTAGTTTCATGTTATAGTAACAAAAAACTAATTATTGGAGCTTAGGGTAAGCAAGCCAATTTATTTGTTTTGTATGGATTGAATAAATGTGTTTCACGATTTCTCTTACTGTGAAAGTGATGTAGTTTGGGAAAGAACCTAAAGGGCCAAATTCCTCAATATGGAAGCGTGATTTCCATACATAAACCACAATTCAGTTGCAATAAAAATTACTTACATTCAAAATCTAATAATAACATGGTAATGAACTTTTAAAGTTTTAATGAGAAATAACACTCACCATGAACCATTAAATCTTTAAAGGCTACTGTTGCTCAATCACCAAATCCTCTTTTCATATCTCAAAACATTATAAGCTGTGGATTCAAATGAAATTGTCAATCCATATAATGTAACCAAATAAGAGTGAATCATTATTAAATTATAACCTATTAATGTACCTTATTTCCAAAATTACCAAGACATAATAGTAGGAATAATTTTGTAAATATGATTAATTACTTAGTAACGAGATATTAACTTTCAGTTTATATTAATCTTGATTTAGAATATTATGCTACAAAAGTGATTAGAATTAGTATGTAAATAAAAAGAGGATGATAAATACATCTCAGATTATGATATTGCTTGAGTACCTTGCATTAAGAGGATGTTTGAGGGTTATATCCCAATGATCTAATATGATTTTTTGACCTAATCTTTAGCATTGAGTTGATGTAAATTTTGCTTCATTACTCGAATCAACTCATACACACTTAGCATTGTTGGGACGACTTCGAAATCAATAATGCGAAGAACTGTATATAATGTCTCATAAATTGACTTTTTCGCTTGAGACTTTCTCCGTATATATGATCGACATGATTCAACCTCTGTCAAATATTGACAAACTAACTGTGAAGCCATTCATCACTAATAAAGAATATTAATCATATCTTTTGGCTTTCTACGACAATGTAATTCGTTGTAATCTTTATTTACAGACGCCTGATATTTCCATCACATACCTTTCTCATTTATAACCAAACTGTATGATTGTAGATGAGGTGGTGATGCCCAAATCGTGTGGTAATTAATTCCAAAACAGCTAGTTATTTTACCAATGTCTTGAGCATCAGTTGATCCAATGTGCTCTTTTTTTTTTGAAGTCAATCTGACTTGTACTTCTTCATTTACAACTTCCCTTCTACAAATGCTAATCCATTGTATGTAATAATTTGTATAACATTTGCTTCACAGCTTCGTAATCATCCTTAATGAGCCATAAATGTATTTGTTGTCTTTGATCTTATTTGATACATCAACAGACTTGAGGAAAATTGTGCTTCCTTTAGAATACACCATGAAATTAATGATGTTTAATTTTGTGGGGTTAGTCCATCTATAGCACATAATTGTGCATCCATAGGTCTTCTCATTTCTCCCTTTTGAGATTCACATAAGCTTTCATGTCTTTATACTTCATATCCAAGTATTTGTTTTTCATTTCATATGGAGATGGTGGCCCCATTCTCACCACCTAGGAAGAATCAAATCATTAATTATGGTTTTGTAATTATAATGTAAGATAATAATGTTATTAGAAATTGAAAACTGATTTTCACATACCAACTTGTTGTGCACCAATAATCATATTCTTGAAGTGGTGAGAGTTTACTTTGTGAGGCACAACACTCTCGTATACGAAGAATTTACTAATTAATCGGTCCATCATTTCTTTGATTGCACCTCCTTTAAAAATATTATAATACTCTTTTGTTTTATTGCCAAAGATTTGTATAATGATGAAACAAGAGATGGTGATGGATTTGATTGTCTCACACTTTGAGATCTTTGCATGCGTC
The DNA here is from genome assembly GCA_016808115.1 of Tetrastigma voinierianum. Taxonomy (NCBI): domain Eukaryota; kingdom Viridiplantae; phylum Streptophyta; class Magnoliopsida; order Vitales; family Vitaceae; genus Tetrastigma; species Tetrastigma voinierianum. Next base: position 60,841 of record JAEQBH010007285.1, on the reverse strand, counting down.
TTGTTGTAACCGTGAAAGCTCACCTATTGCAATTACACACACACCTGAGCTGAAATGTTTGTGATCAGTTCATACTATAAAAACTAATTTAAGGTTAAAAGATTTTATTTTCTTTGCCCTCTTATGCCTTATATTACATTGTTGATTAATTCAGAGCTTTTGGATCTTGTGACATACTCTGATAGTCATTTACTTTCGTCAGGAGTCATGTCATTGGATACACCATATATACATGTCTCATATATAATATATATCAATCCTTGAGATGTATATGAAGCCAATGCCCCATTATGCCTTGTAGTTTGCTTCCGGATCTCTTGATATACAGCGGCTTTCTTCACTTTGGCTTTATTCATTTGATCCAAAAGTCGATCTCATTTAATTTTTATTTGCAAGAAACCTCTTACTGACCGCCTTTGTTATTTGAATGAGGATCAGGTATGTGATAGAGTGAATTGCCCTGTAATCCCATCATTTTTAAATCTATATACATAATAATTGCATATTGTGTCTGTTCTCCTCAATATTATACAATATTTCCAAGTAGGATCACGACTTCCCAATGCTCAATTCTATCATTATAAACTTAAGTGGTGTAATCAATTGGATATTCTCAATCCAATCTAAATACAAAATTAAATTAAATATCAGAAAACTTAAATAAAACGTGTAACATATTTAAGTAAATTTAACACAATATATGTTCATACATTAATTAAATTTATTTTATTTCATATTCTATAATCTAAATCTAATATATAAAGGATTAAGTTAAATATCTAAAAATAAATAAAATGTGTAAATATTTAACATGTAAAGTAGTGTCAAAACACCATATCTATTCATATTTATACATTAATTAACAAATTTTTATATTTCATATCCATAATCTAAATCTAAATATAAACTTAAATTAAATATCTAACAATAAATAAAAATATATAAAATATTTAACATATAAAGTAAATTAAACATAATATATGTTCATATTTCATACATTAATTAACAAATTTTTATATTTCATATTCATAATCTAAATCTAAATATAAAGTTAAATTAAATATCTAAAAATGAAGAAAAAAGTGTAAAAATATTTTTTGAAAAAGTGTAAAATATTTAACATATAAATATTTATAATATGAAACTTATTTTATACAAATTAACATAAACAATTAATACTATAAAATATGCATTTACAAACTTAAATTTAATTACTCATTACCAAATGCAAAATAATAATAACACTGAAACATACATAAATTGCACAAATGTGGTATTACATGAAGACTTAAACACCAAGAATTGATATAAAAAAATTCTTGAATGCCAAGACACTGTAAATCAATAATTGTTTGAGAAATGATTAACAAAAATGAAGAAGTTTGGATGATTTTAGTATATATAAAAAAATGGTATTGTGAGACATTATAATTTTTGAAGTCAAACTAGCTTTGTTTTTGGTCAAATAAATGAGTTAGAAATAAATTATGACCGTTGGATTTAATTTTGGATCAATCCGACTGTTAGATCTTGATCTAATTGTTAGGAAACGTTCATGGTCGTTGGATCAAGTAACAAATTCAAATCCCATATGCATATAAAAAAAATGACCGTTGAAGCTAAGAAAATGTTGAGTTGATCTTGATCATTGTATCAATGACTGTGCATTAATGATCAGATCATCGACTAGTCATTGGTACTCTTAAAAAAGATGAAGAATCTCGCAGTTTGATCAAAGCTATGGACGCCCGTGTCAGATTTATCACCAATATTCTTGAAATGTCATCAATAATGACCAATTTTGATGTTAATGACCATATATTGTTTCATTATAATCAGTAAACAATGTCATCGATTTATCGATTCATTACCGATATATCAGCAATATTTCGTTGATATTGTCAGATTTTTTTTTATTTTTTCGCTCAATCTACTATTGATACTCGATATCGTGTTAAGATGGACCGACACTCGAAATATTAATGATATATCTCTTATATATTGCAACATTTCAATCCCTTGACATATGATATAGTGGGCTGTAGGAGAGAAGCTGTAAGTGATGATGGTGAGATGACATATGGTATGGTGGTCTCTATTTAGAGAAGTTATCGATAATGGTAGATTAGTTGATGGTGGAATCTCTCTAGTGCACTAACATAGGATATTATGTGCCCTTTATGGGTAATTAGTGGTGATGGTTGGATGGTAAATGGCAAGTAATACCTAATACAAAGAGATTATTTGTTATAGACTTTCTTCTCTTCTGAGGGGAAGCAAAATATGAGGGAGGAAAAATTACAAAAAAAAGAAGAAATAAAACTATTCTGAGAAATAATGTTATTAAAAATTAGTTGGATGTGTCAGTCTCGTGAAGATCACGATTTCCTTAAAATAGATTCGTCGTCTCCCTAGTGCTTGGAAAAACATGGCGATGTCTTGTCTCCAGGTGAAAGCAGCAGTGGCGCTCCTCACGCAGACCCACTCCGACGAACTGGAACAAAGTTTGCTCTATCCTGAAAGGACCAGAAAGGCCCAGAAGTCATAACGAAAGCCATAAATTTCTATATTTGTGTTTGAAGCTGACTCGGCGTTGTTATATGTAGATTGTTATTCATATGAAAAATATACCAAAAGCCAGCATTCTATTGATGTCGAAAGTCAAATACATGGTTGGGGAGCGTGCTTTTGAATCCATAACAATATTAAATATTAATCTGAGTCTAGGCTTTATGATCTTCCCGGATCTACACTAGTTTACGTCTAATATTTCTCTTTACTTGGTAAATAACCTTAAAATCCATAATATCAATAACAAATGTATCTATAAGCCAGCATCTAAAATACAAATCACCAGCAGCGTATCTTTGAAGAAAACCACACCACGTATGAAGCGGTGTGCTCATGAAACATAACAGGTGGTAATCCCATAGTCGGTGGATCACGCAATCATGGGTTTTGTCTGATGTCTTATCTCAGATATAAGTTCCTCTGAACCCTTTCTTTAACAACTAGGAATTTGATGTCTATAAATTTTGACTTAAGTAAGACTCTGTTGTTGTTGGAATAATATAATGGCGATTTATTTTCACAATAACTTAAGTGGTCTTTGATATACATCGAAAATCACATGACCAAGTGATAAAATTTTGCAACTATATTCCATGATTGGATGCCTCATAACAAGCTAAAATTCAATTGCCAACTGGTGGAAGAAGCTCTGATAAGGCGTTTAACGCTCTTCGATGTATAGCATCTCAATGACAGAGAGTAAGTAGATGTAACTTTGAAGTAGATTTCATGCTATCTCGGCATCTAGCAAAATCAGTGAATATCGATGATCTGTGATCGACGTGCCGTGGCGTATAGTCTTTTGTTCCTGCGTAAAGTGCCTCGTGACTTCGGCAAATTGCTATCGATGATCATTTCCATGATTGCTTAAGTATGCATGACATGCAATGATGTGCGTGTCCGGACGTACGGCCGCGGGCATGCATCGGACTTCTGCGGCGCATAAGGAATTTGTTGCATCTCTTGAATCTCAAAATTGTTCTTAAGGGCGTGCTTGAGCCCAAATTTGTCTCCCTTATATGAGGGGTGTCACTGGTTCTGATCATGCATGCCAAACCTTTTAAGAATTTTCTCAATATAACTCTTTTGTGATAAACCCAGTATACCCAGAAGCGATCAGGTGTCATATACCTAACACGAAAGAACATCACCAAGATCTTTAAATACTCAAATTTCTTTGATAGAAATCTCTTGGTTTCTGCAACCATGCCTATATCGTTGGTGTGAGCAATATGTCATCAACATATAAACAGTAAATATGCCTCCCATGAAGCTTGGATCCTTGACCATATTCATCTCAAAGCAGAGACAAAATGATAACTTGATGAAACTTGCTAATACCATTGTGAAGCTTGCTTAAGCCCGCCGTAGATTTCTTTAACTATGAATCATCTTCTTTGTATCTCTACGACACAAAATTTTAAGTTTGCACCATATAGGCTGTTCATCAATGCCACCATTGAGGAAATGCAGGTCTTAACATCCATTTGATGAAGGCTTCGAGGTCAGATTGCACCACAAGGCCATTATTGTCCTAAAGTCTTTGATGAAAGCAGAAGAAAGTCTCTTTATAATAAGATTCTACTTTTGTGTATAACCTTTAGCGACGAAACCAGAGCTTTGTATCTCTCCCATCACCCCTTTTAAATCATCTTGGTTTTAAATATCCATTTTGCAACTTGATAGGTTTCACCTTGACGATGGGACAAAGATCCCAACGTCATTATATGGCGAACTATCTATCATTCTTTGCTTGTCAGTCCACTCTTGAGATTTAAACTTTCGAGGCTTAGCGGAAGTTGATTGGATCATCTTCCACCTTTTGATGTAAACGCATTTTCTTGAAGAAAATACATTATGTCTCAACCTTCTGCTTCTCCCCTTTCTCCTAGTGGATCTCCTTAATGGCATAGGACACGGAGGAGGTAGAGTTTGTTCTTCTGACGGGAGGTTCTTGGATATTGTTTGATTTGGATGCCTTCTTGAGAACGATGTCGGTATAAGGGCCTGTCATGTCATCATAAAATTGTGAGAATATTAACATATTCCTCTTAAAAAACAAAACCATATCCTTATCTCCCCTTCAAGCTCCAACATCCTCAAAGCAGGAAGCATTTCAGTCTCAAAATTAAATTGTGTTAAGATCTGGAATTTGTAACCCTTGGATCTTTGAGTATCGATAAAATAGCAACTAACCGTTCTTGAATCAATTTCTTTTTATGTGGCCTATAAGGCCTTGCTTAATTAGACATCCCCGGAAGATGTGTAAGTGCTTGACCCAGGCTTCTTACTGTCAAGAGAGAAGTTCATAAGGGTTTTTAGCGATTTGCTTTAGTTGGTACTCATTAAGGATATACCTTTATGATCTTTAATCCTTACGCCTAGAGTGATTTCATACTTCTTACCATGTCTTTGAGCATTTTGTTTTGCCTTTCAGAAACACCATTCATGCTTGGAGAACTTGTATGGTGTACGTGGAGGCGATCTTAGCACTCCTAAGAATTGCCAGTGGTCTGACGTTTATTCCATGACCGTCCATACTTACCATAATCCATTCACCACCACGATCGGATCGATGTTTTTAATCCTTTTGTTGAGTTGGTTTTCAACTAACTACGAGCGATTTGAACACCGGTGATTGAGACTTTCGCCGAGATAGGATAAAATTAGCCATACGCGTGAAAAATCGTCTATAAGCATGATAAAATATTGTTGGCCATTCCATGGCTTAAGTAAGAAATGGCCCTGAATATGCTGTATGTATCGATTTTAAGACATCGCAGCCTATTATTCAATCTCCTTGTGTTTGTTTGCTTTCCTTTATGCAATTTGCAAAATTTCAAAATCTTTTGCAAATCAAGGGAATCTAGAATCCCCCATCTAACCTGACCTTTCAATTCTCCTTTTGGAGATGTGACTTAATCTCTTATGCCATGTGAGAATTCTCATTGGTTAATTTTCTTTTAACACCTCAGTACTTAATTGCAAGGTTTCATGATATGAAGCAACCTATATCAAGCATATAAGGTTATCTACATAGATAAGAACCAAATTACCAACCAAATTTGGTCTGAAAAAGACTAAATTTATTATTTCCAAAAGAACAAGACTAACCAAATTTGTCCAATACAGAAATAGAAACCAAATTTCATCTAAAGGATGTAAACCTTAATACGGAAATTAACATACAATATTTAGATCATCGAATTCAAACTCATCTCTGATAATAATAATAAATAAATAAATAAACATATAGATTGCATCATAGTTTGGCTGCGACCGTAGAGATTTCCACGAGTTTATGAATCTTAATCCTTGATCTCTTTCCCTTAGGTTTATAGATCACCAAATCCTTGATCTCTTCTTCTCCTTATCAGCTTTATTTACATAATTGTTTCTGTAATTGATGAAGAGTGCTCTAACCGCATATGAAGGGTAGGGTTTCTATATATAACTTATTGATAGGAGACGGAGGGCGAATACTCGTTAGCAGATTTATAAACGTGTAATTCGAATAACTGTTCATATAATAAATTATATTTATTATAAATAACCGTTCTTATAATAAATTATATTTATTATAAATAACCGTTCATATAATAAATTATATTTATTATAAATAACCGTTCTTATAATAAATTATATTTATTATAAATAACCGTTCTTATAATAAATTCTATTTATTTATAATTTCACTCATAAGGGTAAATATCTTTATAACGAGTTTAAGATATTGGGTATTCTTTTAATTGGCTAAATACTAGGTTAGTGGGCCACCCACTTAATTTTAATGTGGAAATAACATTCTCCACTCAGGCCCACTAAGCCCAGATTATGAAAACTATCGTGATCACGATTTCAATAATCGGCCAAATACGTTCAAATCATATACCATATCTTGAATCAGTTTAGATCATAAATGCGAGTCATAGCGGTCACATGACCATAATGTCATGTTTCCTTCCATGCACCACACATCAATAACCCTTACTAACCTAGTCCATAATGCCAAATAGCCCCTGTAATTTGTCTTGTCAGGATAATTCTTGTTTATCAAACAATAAAACGTGCACTCATAATTGAAAACAAGTCATGAAACAATTTTAATGCGCAAATTGTCAATTTACATAACCACCACACATAACCACCATTCATTATGGATTACTCAAGGCCCATCCTCATAACATGTTCTAAATATGCCTTTGGAGGTAATCAGCACAGACAATGGATCGGCAACCATAAGTGTGGTCCTAATATTTTCAATTGACACTTGTTGTTTCTGGACTCTTTCTTTAACAACTAAATACTTTAAATCCATGTGTTTCGATCCACTAGAAAATTTGCCATTCTTAGAGAAGAAAACAGTTGCGGTGTTATCATAATATATTCCTGAGGTTTATGATAAGTCGACAACACCCGAGCCACGAGACAAAATTCGCAACCATAAAGCATGACTTGAAGCTTCCAAAACAAGCAACAAACTCGGCTTCCATCGTGGATGACGATGGTGGTATTTTTCACTCTTCCGCGAGATTGCCCCATTTGCTATAAAGACAAATCCACGAAGTTGACAGCTATGAAATGACCACCATAATCGAATCCAGAGTAACAGCAACCTCTAATTGTTCGGATCTTTTATATGTGAGCATATAATCCTTTGTCCATAAGTACCTCATCACTTTCTTTGCGGCTTTCCGGTGTTCGAATCACGGATCATTTGGTATCTTCCTAACATACCTACGGCCAAGGCGATATCTGTCTTAATACATATTTGAGCGTACATGAGCTCCCCACGGTGATCGTAAGGAATTTTCTTCATTTTGCTCCTTTCCATGTTATTCCTTTAGGCCTTTGCATTTTACTTAATTTGTCACCTTTCAATATAGGTGCAGCTGCGATGAGCATGTTTGCATATTAAATCTCTACAGGCAGATCAATATATCCTTTCTGAGATAAACCTAGCACTCCTCGAGATCGATCCCTAAAGATCTCGATGCTTGGCATCTTTATAGTTTGCCTGCGCCCCATATCAACCATATGAAAGTTTTTAGAGATATTCCTTGGTTTCACCTAATAAACCAAGATCCTTTGCTATGAAGCAAAATATCATCCACATACGATTATCGAAATATAAACTTGCTCCACTAACTTTAGGATATACAACGTCTGACAATGTTCTCTTTAAATCCGAAAGATGTAATGGTATTATTAAACTTAATATACCATTGTCTGGAAGCTTGTTTAAGACCGTAAATGGATTTCTTTAATTTGCAAACTAGGTGTTCATTTCCTTTCTTTGTGAACCCTTCGGGTTGTTCCATGTAGATATCTTCATCCAAATTCCCATTTAAGAATGCAGTTTTCACATCCATTTGATGTGCTCTAAATCAAAATGAGCTACAAGTGCCATGATGATTCTAAGCGAATCTTTCTTGGAAACTGGGGAGAATGTATCTTTGTAATCAATACCTTCCTTTTGAGTGAAACCTTTGGCCACAAGTCTAGCCTTAAATCGTTCGATATTGCCTATTTAGCGTCGCTTTGTCTTAAGACCATTTACAACCCAGAGCGGTTTACAACTATTAGACGTTCGATGAGATCCCGAGACAGATTATGGGCCGTAGATTTCAACTCTTCATTCATAACTTCCATCCGTTTACTAGAATCATCACTTTCCCGTGGCTTGTGAAAAGCGAGCGGATCCTTCCTTATCCCAATATCAAAATCAGATTCACGTAAATACACCCACATAATCATCTGTAATGGCAGGTCTCCTTTCTCTTTGAGATATCATAAAGGTGCACATTGGTGGCTCTGACATTTTCAATGTGATATTTTACGGGTGGTAATGAACCAACTCTATTATGTTGCTCATTTTCCTCAACTTGTTGAACAGGTTGAGGGACAATAATTTCTTGAGGTAAAAAGAGTGGTGGGATATCCACTCTTATTTCTTCAACATCTACCTTTCTTGGTTCATTACTCCCACTAATTTCACCATTCTCTAAGAATCTAGCATTATTGGTTTTAACTATTCTCACACTGTGGTTAGGATAATAAAATCTATACCCTTTCGATTTATCCGGATAGCCAATGAAATATCCAGATATCGTTCTTGAATCAAGTTTTTTCTCATGTGGGTTATAGATTCTTGCCTCCACTGGACAACCCCATATATGTATATGTCTCAAGCTAGGTTTCCTACCAGTCCATAACTCGAAAGGAGTTTTGGGCTTATCTTACTAGGAACTTCTGATTTCAAGATATACATTGCGGTTTAAAACTTCACTTCCCACAATGAAATAGGTACGAAGAGTAACCGTCATGCTCCCCAACCATTTCCATTAATGTGCGATTCGCCTTTCGGCAACACCATTACTGGCGTAGGCGTTCGGGCATTATTAATGCGAGCACGAGATGCCGTGCTTTCAAGGAATTTGTGAAAAGGACGGGATTTTGTCTGATTCATCATATCTGCCATAATATTCACCGCCTCGTGCAGTCCTCACAATTTTAATCTTTTTTCTAATTGTCTCTCGACCTCTGTTATGAACATCTCGAAGATGTCAATGGCCTGAGACTTTTCATGCATTAGATAAACATTACCATAACGAGATAGATCATCTATAAAGGTGATAAAATATTTCTCTCCTGTAAAACATGGAACAGAGAGTGGTCCACAAATATCTGTATGAATTATCTCAAGGAGCTCATTACTTCTTGTGGCACCTTTCTTTGTATGTTTAGTTTGCTTTCCCTTTATGCAATCTACGCATACATGAAAATCAGTGAAGTCGAATTTGTAAAATTCCTTCCTTCGCTCTTCCCTATTCTTTCCCTAGAGATGTGCCTAGTCTTACATTGCCCCATAAGATTGAAGAATTTTCATTAATTAAGCCACGTTTGAACCAACATTTGAATGCGGGGTTATTAAAAGTTTGTGCAAATTCATGCTTCAAAGGAAATTTTATATAACCATCACATAAAATACCAGAACCAACTGTAATAGAATTTAACATCAAACTTAATTGTCCCGAAATTGAATAAAACGGAATATCCAGTAGCATCTAATTTGGACAAGGAAACTAAATTCCTAGAAATAGAAGGTACAAAAAAAGTGTTTAAAAGATCCATCCGATGACCCGTCTCTAATAGTAAGCGATAGGTACCTTTGGCTTCCCTCCGGTAGCAGACGGTTTCCATCAGAAGGAACTTTTCACTTTCCTTTGAACTCTGGTTGTAAGGAATCCACGCATTAAATTAGTCGCATGAGTTGTGGCTCGAATCCAATCCACCAAGTATTTGAAGGAACTTCAGCAAGATTGGATTCACCAACATACAAAAGAAAGATTTATACCTCTCTTTTCGGGCGAAGCCTTGCGGCAATCTGATCCTTCTTACGTGCCTTTCTTGCCCTGAAAGTAGCAACTACGAAGTAGATGCCATCTGACTGCGGCTACCTTCCCAGGAGTCCACTTTTCTTAGGTGGAAAGTTCTTTCCATACTGAATTTCCTTTCTTCTTCTTGACTCCATGAGTTACAACATGAGCAAGATTATGTCCTTCTTGTCTTAATCTCACTTCCTCTTGTATACTTTTACTGGTGAGCTCATTCAAGTTCCACTGATCCCTATTAGTATTATAGTGGATTTTGAATGGAGCAAACTGTGATGGAAGTGAGTTAAGGACAAGCTGTACGAAGGACTCATCCGTCTACAAATGCTAGTCTTGGCTTTGCGGCCTTTTCGGTCATGTTTAAAATGTGTTTATTTGAATACCTTCGACCATCATATTTCATGGTGGTCAATTCGATACATCAATGTGCTGCGAGGACTTATCAGCAGCGTTTGAAGCGCTCCTCCAGCGGTTCGGAAATTCGAGGCAAACTCGGTTGGATCTTGCGGGCTTTTGATTGTTCCACTTGCTCAGTCACGCATCATCTGTAGCAAGGTTATCGTTATTAAAGCGGTCGAGATCAATCGCCAGTGAGTGAACCCTTTCATACCGATGAAGGATTCGACCCATCAGCAGTCATTCGGTCGAGGGGAGGAGGGGAGGAGAGTGTAATGAAGTGGGAAGCGCTCTGAAAATAGAGCAATGCTCACAATAAGGCCTCAAGTATAAAGCAAATATGATGACTATTGATATCATTAAGATTCTCCTTTGGGTGGTACAACATATCCAGTGTTCACTTGGAGGGAGCTTAAAACACCTTACTATTTTGTGTCATTTATATGTTACCTTTGGGTATCCATTTTGCCTTTCTAAGCAACACAAAATAAAACCATTAATTAATAATTAGCAGAAATTGACTCTCCTTTGGGTTAGTCTCATTCTCACAATTATAAAAATTATTAAATTTTATAAGTCTCCCTTTATTCCTTTTATGCAATTCTATAAATACAAGGCTCACTAATTTAGGTTACTTTGGCAACTATCTAAATTAGTTAACCTTACATTTATAAATTGTTATTTGAATAAATTTTCACAAGATGAAATTAATTCTTTTATTTGAGTTAAAAAAAATCAAGGAAATAGTATCTTTAATAATCATCTGATTCAATAATCAATCATAATAAAATAAAAGAAATCGACATTCATCAGATAATTTCTAAAGTTCAAATCATAGGATATATGGACATCTTAAAAGAAATTTAGTTTCATGTTGAATATGTGATAATGACAATCGGCTAACCGATCTTTGTGATTCTATATTTCTCCTTTATTGGCTTCTAATCGGTGTATGAAGCGGGCTTGAAGCGACCCGTGTGGCGCTGGCGGCCGGGTGACTCAAGCCGGCACCTCACCGTCATTGATCCAGCCAGCGTTGCAATAAAAAATCTTCCTTCGTTTGAAGATGGTCTTTATTTATTTATTTTTTTATTATTCATTTTAGTGAGACGAATCAATCGTAGATAAATCTCAAAATTTAATCTTTATAAAACAATGATTCTGAATATTTAAATTCAATCTAGCTCTGATACCAAATGTAGCCCAATATGCGAAGTGCTTATTACAATATTTAGATCATAATTCAAACTCATCTCGTGTAATAATAAATAAAAAAATAAACATATAGATTGCATACCATTTGGAGAACACGCAGCCATGAGAGATTTCCCTTCAGTTTATAGATCTTAAATCTTTGATCTCTTTCCCTTCAGTTTATAGATCTTAAATCCTTGATCTCTTCTTCTCCTTATCAAACTTTGATATACAGAATTGTTTTCTGTAATTGATGGAAGAAGTCTTTCTGGCACGTATGAAGGGTTTTACATATATAACTTATTGATAGGAGAAGAGGGCCCCGAGAATACACGTTCAAAAAACCGAACATAAGCGTGTAGTCGAATACCGTTCTTATAATAAATTATATTTATTATAAATAATCGATTCTTATAATAAAAATTATATTTATTATAAATAACCGTTCATATAATAAATTATATTTATTATAAATAGCAGTTCTTATAATAAATTATATATTTATTATAAATAACCGTTCTTATAATAAATTCTATTTGTGCGAATTTACCCCTCCATCAAGGTAAATATTTTTATAACAGTTTAAAGATATTGAGTATTCTTTTAATTGGCTAAATACTAGGTTAGTGGGCCACCCATAGTACAATGTGGAAATAACAAGGACCCGGTACAACAAAATGCCATTCGAATCCAAATAAGTATCGAGACTTTAATAATAACCTAAATATCTGATTGCCTCCAACCTGACCTTCTTGCCATACGCTACAAGATGTATCTTTCACTATCATTTGGCTTTACGACAACTCGAGGCAACCTATATGGACACGCTAATGTAGTGGTTGCTCGAATCCCATCCACCAAGTGTGTTTAGATGCAGAAGTCAAATTAACCTCGAAAAAACTAGATTAAGAATTAATACGTTTCTTTACCAAGCCAAGCATGATAGTTGGTACATTAGCGTGTCCCTTGACTCCATAGAAGAAACGACCATCAACTTTTCTTTATGTTATTGCGATATAGACCTCTGCGAACTAACATCTTCTTTCTTTTCTTCCCTTCGTCCTTGGAAGTCTGGCGAATGAGCAACACTCTATCTTTTCTTGCTTCAACCTTTCCTCTTCTTGCACACAATGTGAGATAGGCTCATTAAACCAAGTCTCTTTTTGTGGGTTTAGCTCACCTTAAATTGGCGAATTGTGTGGGAAGAGATATCGGAGCGAAATGCACAAAGAAAACTCTCAGAGAGATCAAGTTTATGTGCTCTTTACTTTGAAGCAAAATAAGACATTTCCATAATGTACTCCCTAATGTTCCCATTACCTTTATATCTCATTGAGATGAGATTTGCCAAAAGTGTACTTGTTTCAAACTTTTCATTCTTGGCAAATCTATTCTTAATTTCTTCTAGGAACTCTTTGGCTGTCTTTATCGTTTCGGATATTGTGCCCCTGAATGCTTTTGGAATGGCCTTCTTAATGATCATCAAACATATGCGATTTGACTTCTCTCACCTTTCAATATCCCTCTTTTCATAAAAGGAACTTTCATCAATAAGAGTGTAGAAGAAACCATAACGTAAGGTCGGATCCATGACAGAGTATTTGGAGATTCTCATGCCATGTCTTAAAGTTTGTGCCATTTAGCATAGAAATAGAATTAATGTTGGCATTAATGTTAGAAGTAGAACTAGTTGCTGAATCAGAGAACAATAAATAAGCAAAACAAACTCACATAAGACTCAAAACAAAAATAAATTCAAATAAAGGCAAACCTTGTCTCAAGATATCAGCTTGACTTTATTAATATTTTATGCTGGATAAAAATATTAACTTGTAAGTGATATCTTGGTGTAGTAATCAAATACTGATAATAAGAACATATCGCATAATAAATCTTCCTTTGGGTCAATTTATTATTCATATGTAAAACCAAATAATTATCATGCGTTTATTACCACAGGTGTACATGCAATTCTATTAAATATTAATTTTCCTTTGGGCAGATTAATATTGACATAAGTTACATGCACATAATCTTATTATGTTGAAATAAAATTAATTTTAAAAGTGGTCACTTTGGTGACATATTGTGTTAATTAACTTATCTCAAAATATATATTTAAACACCTATATTTGAATGTAAATTTTTGTAAATACACTGTAACGATAACATATTTATATTTAAATGACCAACTTAAACAACCAGTTGGCCTTGCCTTAACGGTGGTCAGGTGCATGTTCCACATTGGAGGTCCAGTGATTGAATTGTACCAGTAAGACCCTTCCCTCCCTTTTTTTTTTTTGTTTAAAACAAGACAAAATATATAAAGACCAAATACTCAAACCGGGATTCGAATCGGAGACCTCGTGTTCGCAATCGCTGCAAAATACCCTTTGAACTAACCGCGTGTTTGTGAATAAAATGCGTCTGAACTCATCTCATAAAACTATATATCACGTCGTATAGGCAAGGCAAGGAACATATTGAAACCAAAACACATAACGAACGGGAACTAATTCTACATTTCTCTTGAACTTTTAAATGTATAAAATCAATAAGTATGTCCAAAAATTATGAAATTTATATCGTTGGACTCGTAATGAGATGTAAATTTTACATTCTAAAGATTTTTCTAGAAATGTTATACTTTTGGAAAAAAAAAATTCGGCCCTAAAAGAAAAAATCTTTTTCTAACTTATTCTCAACAATTCAACATGAAACCGCTCTGATACCATATGTGAGATTAAATTCATTATGTGAAAACCATCACACAAATAGAAACATTCATATGGAATTATCAAGAATCAAAATACTAGATTTGCGGAAGCGTACCTGAATCCATAACAAAATATTGAAATATTTGAATGTCCCCAAGTGGGCTTTATGATCTTCCCGAGATCTACGCTGGTTTTACGTCTAATATTTCTTTCTAACAATAGAATTAGAAAATTGAAAATGTTAATGCAGTCTGGAGATATGACACTGTTATAAACAATCGTATCTTGTTTATAACGGTCACATCTTTTAAGTAAACAATCGGTAATACTGTTTATATGTAGTCACGCGATACATTCGTGATTCTACAACAATCCCACAAAAATAGAAATTCGTTTGTCTCTACATTAATCCCACACTTTATAATACATTAATTAAGGCCCCTAAACTTAAATTAATCACTTTAATTAGCCTAACTTTATTTGATAGTCTATAATTCACATTTATTTAATATATCAGCCCATATATTTAACTTTACTCCAACAATATAGGCATAGGAGATGAGCGGAAGAACACATAAATCCTTATCGTTTCAGGTTAAATGGAAAAATGAAATAAACCTCATAAATGGCATTAAATAATTTATATGACCGTTTAAAACAATTAACCCCCCAAACGTATTTTTTAATTTAATTCAAACGGAAGGAAACTTCAACAATTCCCCAAAGACGTATTCCGGTTGATTCAATTTTCTGGAAAAACAAAATAATAATAATAATAATTGGTTGGGTTTTTTGAATTCGGTTGATTCAATTTTTTGGGAAAAAAAGGAAAAAATTAGTTGGATTTTTTTTTTTTTTAAGAATTCAGCTAATTCTATTTTCTAGGAAAAAAAATTTTAGTTGGATTTTTTTTTAAGAATTCGATTGATTTAGTTTCTGGAAAAAAAAAAATCTTCTTTACAAAATATCTTCTTTAAATTTTGCTAAGTTTTAAACAAATCCAAACATATTTTTGGAATGTTTTTTTTAGGAAAGGAGATAAGTTGAAAGGAAAGCGTTTTTTAAAGAATTTTTACAAAGTTTGAAAAACCAAACAAACAAGTGGTGTATTCCTTGTGAGAAATATATGATAAGGAGAGAAGCCTTTTAGGCTAAAACTCTACACTCACTTTGTGAGTTTGAGTCAATTCCTTTGTGGTCTAAGAATTTTGGAAATTACAATATAGAGAATATTTTATCTAAGAAAGCTAGTTCTTGCCCAGGTTTCTATACCCCACCAATCTTTCCTGGGAATATTATGTTATTTTTTATTTTCAATTCTTATGAGAATTGGTTTTTGGGAATAGACAAATTGGCGCCTTTGTGCGATTTTGCGAGATAAATGGATTCAAGTTCGGACACTGCGTTCCCCACTTTGCATGCTGGTGTAGCCCTGCTACGGCTGGCGCCGTGTGCCTCTTATTGTGCACATCTACATCTACTTTGGAGAAAACTAGAGAAATTGATGAACTAATTTGAGGTGAGCGTAGTCTTCTGCACAACAGCCTTAGATCTTAAAATTCTTGACGGAAGAAACTCCAAAGCTCAAAGAAGATGAGCATGATATCCAAGTCATAAGTGTTGTGGATGCTTGGAAACATTCTGACTTTCTATGTAGGAACTATGTCATGATGTGTTGATTGATTCTCTATACAATGTGTATGCAGATAAGAAAACAATCAAGGTGCTATGAGAATCAGACGAATATAAAGCCGAGAGAGATGTTGGGGCGAGTTTGTAGGTAGGTCGATTCCTCGATTATAAAATGGTAGATTCAAGGCCGAGTAGTCGATTAAGTCCAAGAACCAAGTAATCCTCCCACGAGATCCATGTTGGGAAGTGTTGGGCGAAAGTTTTCAAGTGGTAGCTATTATTGAGAAACTGCCACCTGCTTGGAAAGACTTCAAGAACTACCTCAAGCATAAGAGAAAGGAGATGAGCATCGAAGATCTGGAAAGAGAATAGAGGATCTGAGAAGAAAATGACACATAATCTCAATGAGGCTAAGGCTAACTTTGTGAAACATGGTCAAAGTTCCAAGTTCAAGAAAGACAACAACAAAGGGAAAGGTACAAAGTTGGGACCTAAAGGGGGAGTCTCCAAGAAGCAAAAGTTCCTAGAAATGCTTGTGAGTGGGAGAGTCCTGAGTCTTTTGATTGTAGACTGCGAAGAAGAAAAAAAACGAGGAAGCGATGTGGTTGATGGTATCACAGATGTGTCGACATCGACCTCTGCGATTATCTTTGAGGTGAATTTGAAGGTGGGAGGTCACAACCACTGAGAATGGTGGATTAACACTAGTGCTACTTGCCATGTGTGTTATGACAAGAGGATGTTCTCCACCTTTGAACCAATTGAGATTGGAGAAAAGGTGTTCATGGGGAACTCTATCACATCGAATATCAAAGGGCAAGGCAAGGTGGTCTTGAAGATGACTTATGGGAAAAAGCTGACTCTGACAAATGGATTATATGTACCTAAAATCCATAAGAACTTAGTGTCTGGTTCTTTGCTAAATAGTCATGGATTTTGATTGGTGTTTGAGTTAGATAAATTTGTTTTATCAAAGAGAGGAATGTATGTCGGAAAAGGTTATATGAGTGGCGGTATGTGGAAGCTTAATGTAACGACTATCATTAAGTCATAAATGAATAAAGCTAGTTCTTCTGCTTATATTCTTGAGTCATCTAATCTATGGCATGATAGATTAAGACATGTTAATTATGATACATTGCGTAAATTAATTAACTTGAATCATATACCAACTTTCCAAATTGATGCAAAGCATAAGTGTGAAACTTGTGTTGAGGCAAAACTAACTAGGTCATATTTTCAAAGTGTTGAAAGACACACTAAACCTCTTGACTTAATCCATAGTGATATATGTGATTTGAAGTTTGTACAAACAAGAGGTGGTAATAAATATTTTATTACCTTTGTAAATGATAGCACTAAGTATTGTTATTTGTACTTACTCAGAAGGCGATAGAGAAATTTATTCTCTAGAACATGAGGTGAAATCGGCTTCAGAAAATTAAAGTGCTAAGAAATGATCGAGGTGGTGAGTATGAATCACCATTTGTTGATGTTTGTGATCAACATGAGATTATACATGAAATCACATCTTATTCACCTCAATCCAATGGAGTGGCATAGCGAAATAATCGCACTCTAAAGGAAATGATGAATGCAATGTTGATCAGTTTTGGTTTACCACAAAACATGTAGGGAGAAGGCATTTTGTCTACAAATTACTTTTGAATAAGGTACCTTAAAAGGAAGCAAAGAAGACTCAATATGAGTTATGGAGAGGACGACAATCATCCTATAAATACTTGCGAGTGTGGGAATGTTTGGCTAAAGTGGCAGTTCCTCCACCAAAAAAGGTTAAAATAGGATCTAAAACCGTTGATTGCATTTTCATTGGCTATGCACATAATAGTATTGCTTATAGATTTCTTGTCCACGAGTCGAATATACCAGACATTCACAAGAACACGATAATGGAATCGAGGAATGCATCATTCTTTGAAGATGTATTTCCATGTAAATCCAAAGAATAGACATTTTCATCGAAACGAGTGCTTGGCTGACCAATGAAAATGGTCGAGATCAAGATAGTGAGAATTAAAACCGGATGTAGTAATAGAGCAAGGATAGAAAAATCTTTTGGTCCAGATTTTTCGTATATGTGTAGAGGAACCTCGAGACTTTTAAGGAGAGCGTGAACTCCTGCGGAGGTCTCATGTGGAAAGAGGCTATTTAAGAGTGAAATTGATTCCATACTGTATAACCATACTTGGGAACTAGTGGATCTTCCACCAGGTTGTAAACCGCTAAGGTCCAAATGGGTGTTCAAGAGGAAAAAGAAAGTAGATGGATCAATAGATAAATATAAGACAAGACTTGTGATCAAAGGCTACAAGCAAACTGAGGGCCTAGATTATTTTGACACATATTCTCTTGTGACGAGAATAAACTCCATAAGGATGATGCTTGCAATTACTGCACTAAGAAATCTTGAAATACATCAAATGGATGTAAAAACAGTCTTTCTAAATGGAGAATTAGATGAAGAAATCTACATGAAGCAACCTGAAGGATTTTGTGCTCTAGGATAAGAAAAAAAAAGTCTGTAAATTAGTGAAATCCTTGTATGGATTAAAACAAGCACCGAAACAATTGCAAGAAAAATTTGACAACATTATGATGTCACATGGATTCAAAATCAATGAATGTGACAAGTGTGTCTATGTCAAGGATGTGGAAGATGGATATGTCATTGTATGTTTGTACATAGATGACATGCTTATTATCGGTAGTGATGATAAATGATCACATCTACCAAGAACATGTGAATTTTAGGTTTGACATGAAAGACATGAGACTTGGTGATGTAATTTTGGGAATAAAAATCAAAAGAACATTAGATAGACTCATTTTAAGTTAGTTACACTATGTTGACAATATTCTTGGAAAGTTTGATAAAGACAATTTTAAAATTGCGGAGCACGGTTGATGTAGCTACATCTATCTGAGAATAAAGGAGAGAGTGTTTTACCGAGTAGAATCTGCTACAGAGTAATAAACGATCGATGTACCTAATGGCGGAAGTGAGACCGGACACCAACATTCGGTTAGTAAATTGAGTAGTTATACGGGTAATTCTAGAGCCAAGCATTGATAAGGAATTATGAGAGTATTCAAATACTTAAGGTTTACTCGTGATTATGGGCTACACTATACAGGATATCCTACTATATTGGAAGGATACAATGATACTAATTGGATATCAAATGTTAAAGACTCAAAATCACATAGTGGTTATGTGTTCACATTGGGAGGAGCGACAGTCTCACGGAAATCCTCAAAACAAACGGTTATTGCCAGATCCACAATGGAATATGAGCTTATGCCCTAGAAAAATGTGGGGAAGAGGCGAGGATATTCCAAGGTGGCGAAAAGATGTGCCTCAAATATGCATACATTGTGATAGTCAATCTGCTATTGGTAGAGCACAAAACAGTATGTACAATGGTAAGTCTAGACACATTCGTCGTAAATACAATACCATTAGACAACTACTCTCAACTGGGGTAATCTCTCTAGATTTTGTAATATCTAAGGATAACATCACGGATCTACTAACCAAAGGGTTAAATAGAGAGTTAGTTGAAAAGTCAAAAAAGGAAATGAGACTAAAGCCCATAAAAGGATAAGTTAATGCAATGGATACCCAACCTAGCTGACTGGAAATCCTAAGATCTAGGTTCAAAAGGGACAATTATATTGTAAATACTTTAATTTGATCACTATGGGGATCTTCTGTTAAGACCAAATGCTATATACAAATTTTAAAACACCATCATCAAAGGATTATTATCTAATCCCTGATAACGGCGCCAAAAACTTGTTAAGACCATAAGTTGTATGCTCATAAGAAGAATTGTTTTGTCACTGAATTCATTTAAAGATTTAGTTTGGTCTTAAAAACTGTAAGTGCATAGGTCGTACAAGTAATAAAGTGGATCTATAAGTTTGGATATCGTTCCCACAGAGATTGAAAAAAATTTAAACTTGACTACTGACTACTCGAGTTCTACGCTATTTGAACTTCTGTTTAGAAAATTTAGTAACCTAATAAATTTAATAACGAGAATCCACCATTTAAAATAAAGGAAAAAAAAATTAAATCTAAATAATAAGCGGGTGAACGGATTATTCTTTGGAAGTAGATCTTGGGATTCTTCGTAAGTGCTCAATTCTGCCTCGTAATCTAATTCTATTTTCCTATACGAGTTGGAATCACGAGATTTGTCGAGAAGCGAGTAGTATAGTTTGGATTCCTCCTTTAACCATACTTTTTCATTGAGTGGAGATTCATGTTCATTCCTGAATCATGATTCTAATCAATTACTTGTAATTAGAATTTCTCTATAAGATCTGGGTATTTTTCTTTTCCAATACTTCATACTCATTTCTTATGATTGTAGATTTCTTGCTTCCCAAGACAGGGCAATTGCTATATTTCTACAAAATGAATGATGTCTCATCCTTAAGATCTGAAAAAGTTTTCTCTTTCCTTGATTAGATATCATGCTAACACGGGATCAAGATCGATCTTCCAGACCAATGAGAAATCTCTAATTGATTAAATTGATATATCACTCAACCCATTCTCAAACCATGAGCAAATTGAGGATTTATCTTAGTAACCTTTGAGCTCATTAGTTAACTAATATTATTATCTTGCAATCGCGATGTCTGCTCTCAGGAATCTCCATCTTTGTGTCACTTAGAGGGCCTCCTGGAAATCAGAGCCAGACAATAGTCCTTTCATGGGTATAAGCTACTAGAGTGAGAACAATTAATTTCAGAACAAGCAGATTCGAATAAATTGACATTGACTCGGAAATTTTCTTCTCATTGTGCGAGAAAAGACCATAACTAACATCAAATCTTTCCCGTGAGTTTCGTTCTCGGCGGATTAAAAATACTTGAAATTTTGATCGGGAAAATTTCCTTTGTAGCACATTCAAGCGAACAAATGATTTCTAGCTTTTGTCTAGAGTTCATTGAATTCAAACAGTAATCGTAAATGAATTTCAGCATTTAATTTCAAATTCAAAACTTTTGAACAAATTTACTGTTTCAGATCCAATAAACTAATAAAAAATCCTATGCTAAATCTAACTTACGAAGAAAAGAAAAATAAGAAAAAGAAAAGAAAAGAAAAATATAATACAAAAGAGTCCTCAGCTCCCTAGGTACTCTGGTTCGTTCAATGCTGACTGACTACCTTGCTTTTGGCAGTCGTTTATATTTATAGAGCACTAAAAGTTTGGGCCCTAACTTCAATGCTTTTTTATGAATCCCTAAATTTTAGGCCCATATTGTCTTCTCAGTCGCGACCTAAAAGTTCTGTCGTGACAGGGTTTTGAATTTTGTTGCAGGTTTCTGTTGTAACAAGCAGTCGTATGTTGTGACCTGTTTCTTGTGTTCTTCCTTGGATTTCAGTCACAACAGTGTTTTCTTGAATTCGCGGCGGTGATCGAAATTCTTCGATTGGTGTCGCAACCTTGACTTTTCTTGTCGCGACGACATTTCTATTCACGGTTCTTGTTCAACAACATCTTATATGTGTGTCATCTTAGTCGCTATAGAGTTCTACCGCCACTTAGCCTGTTTCCTTGTTGCAACTTCATTTTTTATGTTGCGACTTGGACTTTTGTGTTGGGGATGTTTTGCATGTCACGACCCCAATATGTTATGTCGTGACAACACTTTTCCGCATGCAGCATATTTTCCTGTCGTGACCTAGTTTTTCTGGTCGCGACATAATTTTTCTGCCTTCAACTTGTCTTTGTGTTGCGACCCATATTTCTTATCGCGATAGGACTTTTCTGTGTTCAGTTGATTTCTGTGTCGCGACCTGAAGATCTCTATCGCGACATCAAAACACCTTTTAAGCTTGAAGTATGTCGCAACATTGACTCTCCTTGTTGCAACCAGGTTAGTTCATCCATTAAGCACCCTTTGTCGCGACCTAGTTTTCTTGTCGCGCCTAAACTTCTTCTTCAGCATCTTTTATGTCTCAACAAACTTTTCCATGTTGCAGAAGTCAGTGTTGCAACAGAAGATGGTTTTGTAGCGACAGATATTCTGCCTTCAGTTCAGAATTATGTTGCAACACAAACTATCTTGTTCCCAACTGACTTGCATATGTTTTTCCCATTCTCTGTCGTGATCTGCTGTCTTATGTCGCGACTTAGCTCAGTGTCAACAATCGGATTATGGTGTGCGACCTGAGGAAATGTTGTTGCGACATGATTTACCAGTAATTGCTTGGAAGTTTGTCGCGACACCTGAATTTCGGTTGCAGCTTATAGACCTGTGGTACTCTTTTCTCTTTTTTTCTTCTTGTAAATCTCTCGTACTGAATTAACTTCACAAACACAAAGTTTGTAAATATTCCATAGTTGGCATTAAAAGCGGCTCGAAAATACTAAGCAAGCCAAAATGGATTAAAAATGGATGAGTTTAAGACTCATCATCTTCCCGTGTCCATTCATGTGATGAAGCAGTGATGCTCATACGAAGAATAAACTATGCTTTTAATGATCTCTATGCAATTGGAAAGAGTAACATGAGCTACTCTTAAGTTAGGAGATCACCTATGTAAGAGTGAAGTGGGGCTGCTTCAAAAGGAATTGATTAGGGCGTAATTCTTATTAAGCTCTTACAGAATCAAACGCATGTTCATGACCAAAACGAACATAAAAGTGAGAACTGAAAAATGTTAGGAAGAGTCTTGTGCGATGCATGTCATCATCTATACTTATGACAGAACGGTTCAAGGACATTGTGTATATTGTTTAGTCAGTAAAATAAACATACTTCTATAAGGGAATGTTTAAAGGGTAACACCTACCTCTCCTATGTAGGTTTCAACCGTTGTCTTTACATCGGCAGGAGGAATCGTGGGTCATGTCCTTGGATGTTAATTTTATTCATGTGGAATGAAACTCTTAACATTATTTAGGTAAAGGTGATAAAGTAAGGGGAAAGAAAGAATTGTGGAACCCTTAAGTACAAATAGGGTGGATGATGTAAATGGTGGCAACATGGTCTCAAGTAGATGCATAGTTCATCGGGGTTGTTGATTATTAGCTTGCCAACCACTTTTCCATCAACTTCGAATAAACTTCATTCTAACTTACATGACTTATATAGGTAGTCTCATAGATAATGCTAATGATATAGATAACTCATGGATGAACATATGTGATGCTCCTCTCCACTAACATGCAGAATAGAAGTAACAATCCGATTAATGTCGTATAATAAACCCGAAGTGCCCCCAACAAATTGATTAACACTTTCAACCAGATCTAAAGAAAAAAACCAAACGTTTGAAAACGATTCTTTGTTAATTATCTATGTAATAGAAAATAAAATAAATTCGAATTTGGATTACACTTCTTTCTTAATTTAAAAATATGCTTCGCTTCATCATGTTTGAGAAAAAACCACCCAAGCACCAGAGATTTAATATAAGCCAAGTATAGGTTTTTGTCTCCTTAACAAAATGGGCATAATGGTGTGGTGCTGCATTACGGCATTAGACCATAATTTGAAAAGAGATTGCCTTGACAAACTTCACAAAAGGCAAGTGTAATTTACCTTAAAAGTAAATGTACAGCTAAAAATTTTTTATATCTCTCTGATACTTTTTTATAAATTGAAATTATCACATTTATATCTATTTAGAACTTTCATCTCATGATTTTTTTTTAAAGAAAGGCATGTACTTATACTAATCCAATCCTTTGGGAAATTAGTTGTAAAAACTTACCCATTGGAGCTATGCATAATGTGATGAATTAATTGATATTTGGGTAGCATTTGCATACCATTCATTATGAGGTCATAAGTCATTTTGATATATTCACCTATCCATTTATGGAAAGAAATTGTAAATAAAGAAATGGTAAATGATTAGCCTTAAATGGAAGAAACAATTGTTACGATTGTAATGGAATATGAAAGTCACATCCAATCATATGATTATTTTTCTAAAATTAAACTCAAGATTATTAAAATTAAACCCAAAATCTATTAAATGTTTTTGTTAGATTTCACGGTTAGCAGCGAAAATAAATGATACTTGTTGAAGCGTAAAATTCGGTGTCTTCAATGCTTTAGGTTAGAATCGAAAGCTACTTGATTTATGATCGATGATGCAATCTGAACACCCTTCATTTCTCTCTATTTTTGGTTCTTTGATGATAATCTAAAATATTTCAATGTACAAAAGATGTATTAAGATGTAATCCAAATATCAATTAAGAACCCATATTTATAGGTTTTTGAAGTATAGTTTCTATCAACGAAGAGACGTGTTCTTTCCAAGGGATGTTTCTCTTAGGTAGGTCGGGTTAAGTCTCATAGGCGACCCAACTCATAACCCAACAATTTTAAAATAGTTCATATATCTAACTCAATTGATAAAGCGTTTAATGTTTAAAATGATAGGACATTCAAGAAAATGAGAGGTTATAGATTCGAGTTATAGCAGAGACAATTTATTTTATTGTAAAAAAGTGCCTGAGTTGTAAAAAAAAAAGTTTTAAAATATAAAACATCCACGTAAGTGTACTTTGAAATAATCCTTGATAGATGCTTTCCAAAAAGCATTTTTAGATAAAATATTTTCATTAAAAACACTTGGGCTAAAAATGCCATAGAGTACTCTAACGTATTAAGGTATTTTTAATATAAAAACTTTAGATACTTGGCAAAATTTACAAAAACGTTTTTTTTTTTTTTAATTTTGAGAAATCCCTTTGGTGCTTTTTTGAAGAAATCTTTAATGAATGATTTTTTATTAATGCATTTGAAGAACATATTTTTATAAAAATATTTAAATAAAAACACTGTCAAAAACACTCATGAAAATCTAAACAAAAGTTTTAAAAAATAAAAAATTTAGGTGTTTGATAAAATTAAGGAATGTTATTAAAATATAAAAGAATCACCTATAGGCTATATCTACAGGACAAAAATATCTTAAATAATTTTTTTGCAAAAAGTCTTAACATATAATTTTATTAAAACTTTGAGATTAAAAAAAAGATGGCATTCAATTCGATTCCCAATGCAATAATTTGCTACATTCTAACAAAATATTTAGTTATCACAAAAAAAAACTTTTGAAAATAAAATATTATTATCAAATATAACATAATAAAGACAGCACTCTAGGTTTTTAAACATTAGAGCACTGGCACTCTAGCTAAAATATATTTTCTTATATTAAATTTTTTGGATATATGGTAAAATTTATGAAACATTCTTAAAAATATAAAAAATCACTTATAATACAAATATAAAAAAAGATTTTGAAGATTTGGCAAGTTACATAATAGTACTATTGTGTTAAAGTTCATATTAGTTTTCCCATTCTATTCCGGCTTTTTTACCATTTTAGTCAAGTCTCTAGGATAATTATAAAAATCTGAATTTATTTATTTATTATAAGAAGCACTTTGAATAAGAAGCATATTATTAGATTCATATTCATGTCCGAAAAGGTTGGAAAGGATGGATAATTTTAATAATTTTGAGTAGTATTGGAATAGTTGGTTAAGCTTATTAGTTTCATTGTAAAAGTCACCAGTGGATGTTAATTTTAAACTGGATCTCATTAGGATATATTGAGATGATCTAACTAGGCCAATTATATTATAATAATATGTAATATAATTTTAGGCGGCCTTTGCGAAGAACATTCAATCGGACAAAAATAGCATCAATATATGGAAAGAAATGATAAAGATCAGGAGCTATAAGATTTTTGTAGCAAAGGGAACACAGATACAGCCGTACGGTGACTGGAAGAAGAACATGATGAGTGCGGCAATTCGCACAGGCCGAATATTTTCCTTAATAAAAAGACGTTAAAGCAGGGCCCCGTTGCAACCAGGTGTAGACTATCTAACAGTAGAATATATTCGCACCTCTAGCGCCACCATTCAGACATGCAGCTCTACTACTCTCCACTCCCCAATCTCCTCTTTCCTCCTCTTCATTTTTCACTCTCTGCAACCCTACACGCTTGCATCACCTTCTATGGCGGATCAGATGTAATCCGCGTTCTCTTCTTGTTCTTTGCTTTCTATTCAGCATGACTCTTCTCCAGGGAGAAGCGTCGGATTTTTCTGCCTCGAAATCCATGCCGTTTCCAATGGAGAAAGTGTTTCCTGTTTACGCCATGGGTCTCTTCAAGGGCAACGTGGGCGGAGATGTTTCGTGTGAAATTTCGGATTCTGTTGTCGGCGACCCGATTTGGGACGCTGTGAGGGGAGGCCAAGTTGGGTAGTCTTCTTCGGTTTTGTCAATTATTTGGAGTGTTCAAAATTGGTTCTGATGATGGGGTTTTCATATTTCAATGTTTTTTTTTTTTTTTTTCGATTTGTCAGTTGTTTCAGGAGTTTGGTGATGTCAATTTCGTATGCAGATCACATGTTTGGTTTAATTCAGTGTGGCTATTTGTGTAGTTAAATATAGTACTGTGGAAATTTTGATTAGTGGTTTGATAAAAGTAGTTTATATGAATACAAGCTTTTTCTTTCTTCTTTAGGGCACTTAATGTGTGCTCTGTAGTGTCGTGTAGAAATTGCTTTGTCTTTTGTTGTTTTGTGGTTCCATGAGCATGGTCACATTGGCTACAGGGGGCATTTTGTTAGTTATTTTTATCGGTTTTGGGTACTTAGAACATTAGGTTGTGGTGCTAAGGTGTTGGGCTGGAGGAGAATTTTCTTTGGAGTAATACTTTGTTTTTCTAATCTTGACATATTTGTTATGCAATGTTTCAGGCAGAGAAGGAGCCAATTCTAAGTAGCTTCTTGTATGCCAGTATTTTGTCCCATGACAGTTTAGAGACATCACTGGCATTTGTCCTTGCAAATAGACTTCATAACCCGACAGCCTTGGCAACACAATTGATGGATGTTATAGGTGATGTGATACTGAATGATAGGGATATTCGACGTGCAATACGCCTAGATATACAGGTAAGTTTATTGACATCCAAAATATGAACACCGTCTTGGCAGTTGAGTCTGTGGTTAGTATCATTGGAAGAATTTTAAATGCATGCCCTTTTGCAGGCATTTAAAGATAGAGATCCTTCTTGTCTGTCACATTCCTCAGTTTTGTTGTATCTTAAGGTACTATAAATTTTGTTTTTCTTTGGTATGGATTAATTATTAGCATTATGATTGATAGCAAGTCTTCTCAGAGAATATACTGACATAATTGGTTCAGCGCACGAAAATTGTTATTGAGAACAATTTTTGAAAACACAAACACCATTTTGATGTTCTTTGAATACTGTGCTAGCTCTCTAAATTTAGTGTCTTTTGTGTTCTCTGTGTTTTTTAAAACGAAAAACAAAACTGGGAACCAAACGTATTCTTTGTGTTTTCCTTGTTTTTCAGAACAAAAATAGCTTTCAAAAAATGTAAACAAACCGACCCTATATTTTTTCTTTTACTCAGTTTCATATTGTTTAAGGCCGATGTTGTATTGCTATACCAAAAGGTAGTCACCCACCAATACAAAAGAACTTTAAAACATCAATATAGTTTATAGATTTATTAATTAACCAAATTTGGGCAATTAAGACTATTGCTTATGCTATAACGCCTCTTGAATGTTTGGGCCAGGCATGGGGGAAATTACCATATTTCTTAGTAACTTTATCCCCCAACATATACAATTGATTATTGTTTTGCAACAACCAGTTCTGTATGTTATTGTCAACAGCTGGTTTGTTTCAGGCATATGCCTAAGCATTGAGACAAATGATGCAGTGAAAAGAAGCACAATAGTTGCTTCCATTTTTTCAATTTATCATTATCAGTAGCTATAAGTTGTTTGTATTTCTCATCATACTACTGAAGGTCTGCCTTTTAGGATCTAATACGTGCCATTCATTTAATCTTTGCAGGGTTATCATGCTCTACAATCATATCGAGTGGCACATGCCTTATGGAACCGTGGGCGTAAAGTGTTGGCATTCACATTACAAAGTCAGATCAGTGAGGTAGTCTCTCTTGTTAGTGTTTTAGTTCTTTAGCAGCATTTATATGGTTGTGCTTTTCCTATGTTTCCTTTTAATTTGGTAACCATTATATATTTATTTTTGTCCAGGTTTTGGGTTGACATCCATCCAGGTATGTATTTGCTCAGTTTGATTGCATATGATATTCCATTTAAAATATGTACGATATTTTTCTTTAAGTTTATTGTAGGAGTGAGCAGCAACATTTCTAGCAAAAGGGGTGTACTTTAGAGAAACCTACAGTGAAGTCAACTTAAATTTATCTTCTAAAATATTAAGTTGATTTCAAACAGAAACTTTGTTTATGGACTTTGACAGGGATAATAAATGTACTGTTGACAGTTCACCTGGTATTTATATCCGATTCTTGTTTCGATGAACAGTTGATGCTATTGAAAATCTAGAATGTTCTTCTTTAACCTGTTGGTTTGTAGCTATCTGAGATATATGAGACAATTTTTTTGCCTTTTTATTTAAATTTGGTGATTCTGTACAGCTACCAAAGTGGGAGCTACTGGATCATGGAGTGAGTGGATGAGTGGAAACCTGTGTTAATGGGCAGGTTTTCATTGTGGGATGTGTTTGTCTTTCACTGCTCTTGGGTGATGATGTAAATAGTTGGGGAGGGTTTATAGTTGGTTCCATGTTTTAGTTTCAACAGGAACAAATTAATCTCTATGAAGAAAAAAAAAAATGTGAAACTAGCACAAATCTTTCACCATTATCTGATGGGTCTCATGTCAACTACCAAGTGGTTCTCGGGAAACACATTAATAGATTTCCATGCATATCTCTCTCAATTTCTAACAAATAATCTCGTTAAGTATCCTTAGAAGCATTGGACAAGATTTTAAAATCAAAGTTCAAATTCTTGTTTTTAGGAACTTCTTGATTCATGACTTCTGTATGCATACATGCCAATCATGGGGTCTAATACCAAACCATTTAGTTTATTATTCTAAGTTATAAATTGTGGAGTTTTTTTCCTATGAAACACAGGCTTGCATACTTGGGATCTTATTGTCAGTCTCAGATATAGTCTTGGGTTGAGCACATTTTCATCAATGAACTCATGTGGATGATCCTGGACTGTGGGATATGAGGCTTGATATAGTTCAGTTGGTGCTGATAATTATGGACCTTTTTTTTCCATTATGGTCCAAACTGAATTCTTTACCAAAAATTAAATATTTCTTAATGCATTTTGCTGTGTTCTGGATGGTTATCGTAAGTCGATTTGCTGCTCCTACTTAACAGCTGGAGTTTTTATATTAATTACTTAATGCCCATATACATTTGGAGTTTCCAATGCAATGAGCTAATTGAAGCAGTTAAGACATGCTGTGGAACATTTTCTATATAGAATTGCATTTTGTTTGACAGGAGTAACTAGGAGGTTCTGGAAAAGAAATTGATCGCCATCAAAAAGTTGCATAGAATGCCTAATTGGAGCTGGTGCGACTATACTTGGGAATATAAAAATAGGTGAAGGGGCCATGATAGCTGCTTGTTCCTTGTATTAAAGATGTCCCTCCTCCTTTGGTAAAAAAAGGATATACTCTGAATTACTGATGGAATAATGTGTTTGCTATCGTTAGATGTTTATGGAACCAGTTGGTATAATGATAATATAAGTGTGATGTTTCTTTTTTATGGTTTGCAAGCATTGTGGCTGGAATACCGGCCAAGGTGATTGGACATGTACATGAGCAAGATCCATCTCTAACTATGAAGCATGGTATGTATAAATACCGACATGTACATAATTAAGATGACGCATTTTTGCAAAATCAACAGCATCCACATAAAGCGGAATTTTGCATTTGTTTGCTGATGTTTGAACAGTAAAATATTTATTGTATTGCCATTGAGGCTAGCTCGGTGGTTAAGAGACTACAGTGGGCAAAGAGAGGAGGGATCGGGTTCAAGTCCCAATAGGACGGGTGTATTTATCAAAAAAACTTTGAGACATTATATTGTATTTTCTGCCGGGAATAAAGAAGTGTAAGAAGGCACTTGTCATTGTATGACCTGAACCATACAGACTAGTTAGAAACCATCCAAGCATGCTGTGCCACTTATCTAGGCAAGTGTTGCTTTGTGAAACCCATTCTTTCGGAATCATTTGCCTTTATGCCAAACACATCTACGTGAATAATTTATTTGGATGATTACATCAGGCCTCTCTAGAATATCTACTGGGCACAAAACCAAATGTTATGAAGTAAGCACTGTACTCGGGACTAGAGAATTATGTTGGTATGCATAGTTGGCACGACAAGGTGCTTTGAAATAAAATTTCTAGGTGTACCAATATGGGTTTGATGTCCTCACACCGTACATTTACAGCATCGGTCATATCTTACATTTTCTGAAGCGTTATTTCAAAGTTCTACAAGTGACCTCTTTTAGGATTGGATTGATTTCATTCTGATGCTTTTTTCTTGAATGTGCAGATGCCACCAAAGACTACTTTGAGCATGCAATGGATGGAAGAGCCACTGGTTAGTTTTCTTAAGGACAAAGTAGAATACTTTTTCTTTTTTTCTTTTCTTAGACCCTTTTTTTTTTCTTATGCTTTTATTTCTAGCTGTCAATTTTCTTTGCCTAAAAGCTAAGACAATAAAAAAGTGGGCAGCAGATGTATCAATTTTCTCTCAATATAACCATGTTTTCAATTGATTTTTTTCAAGAGACAACCAAGAACATACATCTTTTGTAAGATTCAATATATGTTGGTATTAGTTTTATCCTATACAATTGGCCAAAATAATGCCCATAACCAAACACTGCTTCTTGAGCAGCATATCCTGTCTCATAACTCTCATCCAGTATTTCAATATTACATCAAGATGCGTTTCATTTGTAAAAATTTCTTGATTGGAAAGACTAAAAATTGCAGCAATGTGAAAATAGCACTTCTTTTGCGGCCCAGGACGCCACCTTATTTGCTGGGGCTTGGTGATTAACTAGTTATATATAACTGGATTTCCTTTTTATGACATGCCTGCTGATCTTTTCCTCTCTGCCAATATTTTTCCTCAGTTAAACTAATATGGATAATGTGCAGGAGCAATGGATGTGAGTAGCAATTACAAGGGAACTTAAGAAGAGTCATGCAGGGGAATCTCTCATGTCTTGTGATCTGCATGTTGACACAATCATTCTCTTCCTGTAATTTTTTTAGGAGGGTGGGGCTATGTCTTATTCTTGTAATCTTCATTTCAACCGAAAGAACCCACAGAAAGATACAGTGAATGTGGGAATGATTGGTCATATTGTCGTTGTGCATGGTTTATGTTGAACTAGCTGTATGAATTCCCTTTGGAATTCAGTCAATGTTCACAAGTGACTCAGTTTCAGCAGAAGAATGTCAGATTTAACTTTCATTCATTTATTTTTAGTAGAAGCAGCAAATTCCATAAAACTACCTACAGATCCCATTGGCAAAATAGATGGACCTTCCACTAAGGTCGATAATTATAGATGTTCGAGTCAGTTTGCACTCACTTCAACTAATCTCACGGGGCTCTATAATATATTTTCATTGCCCTTGAAATGACTTGAACTAGTCTCTAGACCAACTAATCGACCTAATCCCCAATTTTCAGACATGATGGTTTGAGAAAGCTCGAACTGAGTATAGTAGATTTACCTTCATGTTATTCTGTGAAATTATGTGCATGGTGTTGTAAAATAGTATATTTAATGGAACAAGTAATATTTGTTATGTTTATATTTATTTGTAAAATCAATAAAAACAATAATATAAAATATGTATTATTTTCATTGTTTAAAATAAAAATCATCACTTTAGTAATTTAAAATTTAAATAATTTTTTATAGTTAATAATACCTATAATTAACATATTCAGATTTTACTGCTTTAGAAATAAATAATTTTATTTGATGCTATTCACTATATAAAATTTAAACTTTACAAATAAAAACTTTATATACTACGTTATTCCATATATAAAAACAATTTATATATCATTTTATTTTATTGGTTTTTAACCATAAACTTAATTTTATTAAAACAAAACCATAAACTTAATTTATCATCAAATATTTTACTATAAAAAAATAAAAATAAAATTGACAACAAATTTTGAACGCTCAACCACTGAGCCAAGGCATGCTCGTTTACCGTAGTATCTCGTGCTAATGAAATAGTAGCCACATATCAAAACGACGTCGTGTTTTGGTTGTTGATGAGTATACCATGTGGGAACATGGAAAGCCTGAGAATGGAGACCAGAGCTGGCATCTTCAAAGCCTGCCATCTCTCAGGTCTAGAGTTCAGTTTCTTCCGATAAAGATTCATTCTATTGTATAGAGAATTAGGGTTTTTAGTGGATCCATAGATTTAGTAGAAGTTGATTCATCTCCAGGTGCCGCATATGTCCAATTTGAAGCATCCTCTCTTTGTTGATCCGTTAAACAAAGGTCAGTCATTGCCAAACCCCTATTCTCTCTGCTCAGATTCGGCGTATTCGAAAATGCAGTCTTTGTTTTCGTCTCCCTATACTGTTTCCTAGAATTTTCGACATTGCGGCTGAATGAATTGAGATCTGATTGATTTTAATCGCGTATGTGGAGATCCATGAGGTTTCTTCTTTGCCTGGATTTGAATTCCGGTTCCACGTAAAACATTTGCTTCAAGAATTAGGGAATCGAATATTTATCGAACTTGCCGTCTAGAATTATTGCTGAAGAATTAATTCTTCAGTTATATGCGATTTTGACTCAGCATTCTAGGCCTTGGATTTCTTGGAAACTTTTCTTGGCTGCATATTCATGATTAGGCTTTTGGAGGTTTACAACTGATGAGACATTTTTGAAGTAAATTGATAAAACTAGCTATACGCTACGTGCTGTTTATTTTCTTAAAACGTGTGAACAGTAATGTTGACATATGCCAAATTCTCCCCCATTTTTTTTGCCCTTATGATCTTTCATCAGGAAAATAGTCCTACCGTAGGGCTAATTGGAAGTTCAATGCTTCTTGATCTTGGATGCTTCTTGAAATTTAACTCTCTTTTAAAATGCAATGTCATGAAGCTTCTTGATTTTCTTTCATTATCATTTTTTTCCTATTTTTTTTATATTCATATCATCGGTCTGTTTCAGTTGCCTTATTTCATGACCGGCTACATATCTATCATCTTTGGTAGCATGTGTTTTCGGGCCATCATGTCTGAGTTATCCCATCTTCAATGTTTGATTATGTCACTGAATTTATTTTTCTCTCTCCATGGATAATCAGTTTTCGGTTGGTGATTCCAAATAGCACAATAATGTCGACTAAGGACAGCAGTATTAATGAAACGCCAGAAAGTCAAACAGATGATACTTTAAAATCCGAGATACAGGTTGTTGATACAGGGCTTGAGAATGATGCCAATCATGTCAAGGAGAATGGGTTGTTTAATGGCATGCCACATATTGATTCTCATGACCAGCTTGTGCAAATGGTTGGCAGACTCGTCTTCCGATGAATACTTGAAGTCTCAGTTATTGCAAGCTTTTCATTCAGAATCTGGTGGGTCTCCCCTGCATGCAAGAGAAGCAGTGCAGGAAGGTGGAGCAGTTGTAGATGTGAAAGAGCTCCATGAAAAGATAGAATCTTTGGGTAGAGAACTTTTTGAAGAAAAACAAACTCGAGTTGCTGCAGAGGAGGCTCTTAAGCATCTTCGAGCAGCACACTCGGAGGCTGATGCAAAAGTTCAAGAGCTTTCCACCAATGGCTGAGGTGGATATTATCACCTTCCTTTTCTATCGCATTTATTTTTTGTTAGAGACCTGTTTAATAGTAATTTAACATGGTGGATTCATATTTAAATTAAAATCCTGGATCACACATAGAATTATGAGTCCTTTCTGAAATATTCAGGATTAGTGATACTTATTTACATGTCTATATAACCAAATTCTGCTTCTGACAAGTGCCCTCCTCTAGTAGCCAAGTAGAGGTTGAAAACTAGCTTCTATGGTGGACATCTTCTTAAAGAGAAAAGACCACTGAAATTACATTTTCACTGCAACGTTGTAGTCCTAGATGAAATGAAACTTTTCAATCTTTTTTTCTTGCTCTGAATTTATTGCATGATTATTTGTGTAGCTCAACAGAAGATGGAACAAGAAATAAAAGAGCGCGATGAGAAGTACTCTGAACTTGACTCCAAGTTTAGCAGGCTTCACAAACGAGCAAAACAACGAATCCAGGAGGTTCAGAAGGTAAGTTCTATCATTAGAGTTATTTCATCTTAGGTTGCCTCTTTCTGGCATTGCTTCATGCCATCACATTTGTTAGTTTCCGGTTGATCTGTGGTCTGTTATGTATCCTCCGTTCTTGTTTATGTTTTGAATCATGTTAGTTTTGAGCAGTGGTTTAAAAGGCGTGGGAGGGGTGTGCCTCAAGGCGAGGCAGCCCCAAAATGCCCCAAGGTGTTCCCAAAATGCGTTTATAAAAATAAATTATTTTATATTACAATTATTCAAATAAATTATTAACATAAAATAATTTTTACTATTATAAAAAATGAATATTTTTGGTAACTTCTTTCTAAAAACAGTTTTAAAAATCTAATAATAAATTATTTTGGTAAAATATGAACATTTTATATTGGAAAATTATATTGAAAAATTATTTTAAAATAATTATATTGGAAAATTATTTTAAAATGAATATTAACATTTTACCCATATTCCAAAAATTATAATTTATTTTATATTATAATCATTCAAATAAATTATTTGAAGTAATTTTCTTAAGATAAATTATTTTATTATATGTTAGAAAAAATGGATATTGGCATATTCCAAAAATTATAATTTATTTTTGAAAAGTATAGTAATCATTCAAAAATTTATTTTATTTTATTTTTAAATCACAAATTTTAAAATAAAATTTCTATTAAAATATTTATTAATTATCTAATGTGATCACAAAAAGCTTACGTGTCAACGCCTTGCCTCACAGACATAAAAATGTCATGCCTTATGCTTTCACCTTTAAAAACATTGGTTTTGAGAGGCATCTTTAACACATTATGTTCACACAGTGATAAAAATGTTGTTTATCATGCACTTCATCCTGTAACACTTGGCCTTTCTTTCTTTCCTGTTAACTTTTTCATGAACTATTGCATTTATTCCTCCCAATTTTGTTAGTTGAAGTTGAAGTGGCTCCATCAGAATGTTTATCTTCCAAGTTTGACCCAGATATACCTATTTGGCAACTATAGTTATTAAATTGTTAAAGTGAGATTAACTTGTTACAATTCCACATAAAGGTGAAAAAAGGAGAATGAAACTGAGATTTGCTGATTGAGTCAAACTGGTGAAAAAAGAAGAGGGAAGAACCATGCCCACATGTACAGAGAGAAAAAAATAGACTCTGAACCACCATATGACCTAACTCAAAAGGAAATTTAAATATTGTCTCTAACGTTCTTTCATATTCTTCCTATTAAACTCAAGAAGAGACAAAAGAAGACATTTATCTGTTGATAAATTTCAGGGGATATAATGTGTACAGTTCAACTCTCAAACAGAAGGTAGAATAGTTATGAGATCTTGAAATAGCAAAAGGCTTGTGCCTTTATTAGAGTTTGTGGTGTTTTGTAATTTCTCATATTAACTTGACCACATTTTTTCTTTCTTCACGT
This sequence comes from Tetrastigma voinierianum, assembly GCA_016808115.1. Lineage (NCBI taxonomy): Eukaryota > Viridiplantae > Streptophyta > Magnoliopsida > Vitales > Vitaceae > Tetrastigma > Tetrastigma voinierianum. Next base: position 25,230 of record JAEQBH010007285.1, on the reverse strand, counting down.
TGGACTGTCTTTTCCAGTAAAAGGAAAAAGAAACTCAATGTGCATGAAAGTGAATTCATTGGTTGTTTGGAGATTGCCATTTCAGGAAAAGATGATCTTGAAGCTCGCTTCGAGGGCGTGAATGAAACTGCTGAGCAGGCATCATCCCAACAGTCTTCTTTGCAGCAGGAGCTTGAGCGCACACGGCAGCAAGCAAATGAAGCATTGAGAGCCATAGATGCAGAAAGACAACAATTACGAAGTGACAACAATAAGTACAATCCCATTGTTCCTGAACTGAGAACTATATCCGTTATTCATCTGCGTAATTAATATTTATGGATACCTCCACATACACTGTTTTTCACCTTTTGTTCATAAAAACCTAATGCATGATGTAGTAGAGTTGAATTCTGTTTGTTTTTGTGTGTTTTACATGTATGGTCTCAGGGGGTGAGGAATGTATGTGCTTCTCTGTATTTTTAGGCAATTTAGCCCGTCAATGGAGCTCCAAATGGTTTTCTTGATGAGGAAATTTTAGGACCTATGATAGCTGGACTCTTCAACTTCACCCACATGCCTATGTTGATAGGGAATAGAATTTGAGTGTGGATGTGAGATCCTTGTCTGATACTCCTAATTTGCCTTAAATATTATTATTTGATTTGATTTTAGTTTTTTTAAATTAATTATTTATAATTTGTTTATTAATTTATTTATTTTTACTCTCGTTAATATAGAAGAGAAGTTATATAAAATATTTAGAGATAATTAAAAGAAAAAAGGAGAGACAAGGATAAAAGAAAAAGCAAGGAAATTTCTATAGGCAATATCTTTACTTTTGATTGATTTCCAAAAAAAAATTATTTTCTTTTTTCTTTATTATTGCCTTGGTGAGGTGTGTGTGCCCATCAAAGGATCCTTTTTTACCCAAGTCCTCATATCCTAAATTTGGAGATGTGAAGGATCAAACACCTAGGTACGCATACATTGGCAGTGATACTTGCACCTGAATCCAGGCAACATAAGTTAGGATTTAAATCAAGGTCTGCTAGATATAAATTATTAGCCATGACCAACAATTGAACCTTTTAAGTTAATCTGGTAGCTTAACATGGTGACTTTTTCTTTTCTTTTTGATAGGCAGCTTAACACTGTAGGTTTACGGAAGATCATAATTGCTAATCTCCCCACTGTCCATTTCCATCATTTAATTAAGCATACTAGAAATCCAACAGTGGCGTGGACATTAGGGCTTTAGTTTAAGTCACAATGATATCCATTGTTGGTCAATTAACTAACTACTCAAGCTTTTGTTTTGATTTGGTAGCTTCACAGGGACCTTCTTGCTCATCTGCAACTGTAACCAATATATTTCATTTTGATTTGTGTACAAATTTCTTCAAACAGAATCATTTATGTTTTTCCTTGATGAGAAAATATTTGTATTTTGAAGATCTCTTGGAAATTACACATTAATTATACTTTCCTTGAATATCATGTTTGTCATTTGTCTTCAGATTTCGAAGTTTCTAAAATTGTCATTGCTTTCCAGACTTAAGGAGAAAATCGATGAATTGTGCCGTTCATTTGAGCCCAAAGAGAATGCCATTGAGACCTTACAACAGTCACTTATGGAGAAAGAGCAGGTATTGAAACATGCTCTCCTGAGGCTTAATTGCTCCACCATATTGCATAACTGAAAATCAGGTTCTCGGTCTGAAACGTATTTAAAGCAACTAAAAAATCTTGTATACAAATAATCATGTGCAGAAATATTAATATAGGTGTGCTAACACATACATTTTTAATATTTCAAATGAATAGAACCAAGGATCCCTCCCTTGGAAGAATCTGATTAAGCTAAGTACGGTCTAGAGGAAGAGGGTTGGTTCTTGGCAGAGCCAAAGGGGAGTTTTGGGGTGAGCCTTTGGAAGGATATTAGGAAAGAAGCTCAACAACAGAAACAAGATTGCAAGCTCATACTGGGTGATGGGGATCGTATTAGATTTTGGGAAGATAAACCCGCAGTGTGCTTCATTTCCAACTTTATATGCTATAGCTACTTCAAAAGGGGCTAAGGTGAGGGAAGTTTGGAAGACCACAGGAGATGGAGGGGGGGTGGAATCTGAGATTCATTAGACCTTTCAATGATTCAGAGTTGGAAGAAACTCAAAGGCGGTGCTTTGATTAGCTGATTAGTAGCGAAATGAATAAGGAGAGAAGGACAAAATTTTCTGGTTAGTGGACAAGAAAGGCCAGTACACTGCCAAAGCCAACTATAGGCATCTAGAAGGTGATCTCTCTGCCACTATACCCACAAGCCTTTTTTGGAACAATTGTGTTCCCCCCAAGGTGAGTGTGTTTACTTAGGAGGTTTGGTGGGGCAAGGTGTTGACTATGGATCGGTTGAAGAAAAGGGGCTTTCAGCTTGCAAGTAGATGCCCTCTTTGCTAAGAGGATGAGGAAAACATATACAGCTCTTTGCCTCGGTTGGTTTTGGGCTACCCTCATTTCTTTGCAGGAATGGATTGAGTATGCCCGTTCTTGGTTAAAGACTTAATGGTGGGATGGACAACCTTTCCTATAGGGAGAAAACAAAGTGACTCTCTCTAGTCTTTGTTGGGCGATTTGGAAGGAAGAAATATGGTGGTTTTGATAATGTATTTTTCCCAAGAAAGGTTGAAAACTCCTTTATAACATCCTTACTTCTTGGCCCACTATCTATGAGGGGGAGTACTCTATTGTAAATTTATTAATGTAAGTACTCATAGCCATACTCCTTGGGTGGTAGGTTCTGTTTCTTCCTTTTTTGTTTCTTCTTGTATACAGCCTGTATACTCTAGGGCCTGGCCCTGTTTTGTTAATATATTGTCCAGTTTGCTTATCAAAAAAATAAAAAAGGATTTTACATAGCTGTTTGTCAACTTGATTATTTTGCAGCTGTTGGAAGACATGAAAGGGTTATTACAAACTGCAGAAGAAAAAAGACAAGCTTCAATAGCTGAGTTTTGTGCCAAACACCAGAAGGTAAATTTGCATGCAGATAAATATGGTTCCTTTGTTGATCATGAAGATTGTTCATGTTTCTTTTTCTCTGGTTACTTTTGCTGCTACAAAATTTTCCCTTAGCTTCGATCCTCTATCTTATCTTGCATAGGCAGTAGAGAGTTTGGAAGCTCAACTTGATGCAGTATCTGATAGAACCAAGGCAGCTGAAACAATTTCTTCTCTACAGGTGAGAATTTGTATGTTCGAAATTGCTGCATTTGTAAGATGAACAGTTTAGTGAATAAAGAGTTATAATCTTGTAAGTCTCTGGATCTTCAGCTCAACTCATCAAAAATGCAAATACAAATATTAATATGTCATGGTTTTTTCAGCATGGAAAGAGTGAACTGTTGTCAGTATGTGTTAGTACAATTCAATATTCAATATGTATATTGGAAAACAGTAGTGATGGACTCAGTCACTGTTCTCATACCTTTCCCTCTTTGGCTTGTCCATCTACTGGTTTTATAAAGAACTGCTGCTGATTGCCCCCAGAAATTTTTTAGTTGATGAGGAGCTCAACATTTCCCTGAATATATTATTTGTCCTAATTGCTGAGAAAGAGTCAAAGATTGTAGATATGGATGCCGCTTCATGCCGTACAGCACGACTTAGAGCTGCCATGGAAACTGTAAAGCAGAGAGCTTGTTCACCTGGTAGCCACATGAGCATGTATGTATGAGTCAAACTCTAGTAAGAGTAAATGCCATTCCAGGTTACATGATGGCCCTGTTCTTTTAGAATTATCTTTTCTAAATATTTCAAATGATTTCAGTCAAGGGAGCATGTTGGAGGTATTAATACTGAGTATGGTGGCAATTGTGATAAATTGATTGCCGCTAATGATGAAGTTGCATCCATTTAGAAGAAGAAATATTATCTTATGCTGGCTGTAATCACTTCACCATCACTCTTCCAAAATTAGCCTGATTTGTTGTCTTCCAGAACTTAGCTAGTTTATATAACTCAGATATGATATTTCCTTGAGAATCTGCCCTAATTTTAAAAATATCTGCTGTAGTTGCCTTTAACATTCTAGCAGCATATTCATTGCCATTCTATTCTTATGCCAAAAAGGGAATCAACAAATGGAAAATTAGCATGTAACCAAAATGATACTTGTTTAAAACAGTTAAAAATATAGATGCCAGTTTTGCCGTACAATGGGTACAATGTGTTGGCCATTTACCAAAAAGTGATTCTGCCTAAGCTATTAGGTTAAAAGCTTGCTGTATGGATATTTTCTTTGCTCCAGACTATAATTCCTTCACTCAGTGTGAACAATCTTCCTGAATTCTGCATTAATTATTCAGACCTATCTTGAGATTATTACATAGTAATTACTTACTCCACATTGTGGCGATGTGTCCACTTTGACAAGTTTTAATATTGCCCTTGATCTTTGTCCGTAATTATTTTGTCCAAGATAATAGTTGAACTTTCGAACTCCAAATTTTGAAAGTTGCATTCACCAGCTTCAGATCAATTACTTTACGAAGCATGTTTTTAATGGTTGGATTTTCCCATCTCTTAGATGGCTAGCCTTGAAGTTAAACAGGTGGCCTTTACATAAATGGTAGATTTGTTTGGATTCAATCCCTAAGAAACCATAATGCAAAACGCTCTCCAAGGTTCCCCCTTTAATCAGCGGGCACCCATCTCTCTCTTCCTGAAAAGGAAATGCATTGCCAACCTGATAGGAGGAGCTGAGCATCTTAATAGCTATGATGGTTTTTCTCTTTATTTTTCATTCAGATTTTTATGTTTAAGTTTGTAAATTTATTTATTTTTTATAATGCTTTATATTGGATGCTAAATACAACACTTTGTATTTGATATTGAACAATATTGTTGATCATTAATTTCGTAATGGCATTGGCACCAACTAAGTTAACCCTATTGAAATTTCCTCAGCCAATGGAGACTTTGCAAGCCTGCATGCATAACCATTTTAATGTGATGCATTCAGGAGAAAGAAAAAGAGAGTTGGGAAGCTGCCTCCCAGGCACTGAAAACAAAACTAGAGTTTGCTGAAAGTAACTGCATACGAGCTGAAATTGAAGCAGTCAAGATCAGAAGTATTTTCTGTTTTTGTTTCCCTCACTGTGATTTTCATTTGCTTATATTTGAGAAAACAGAGTTGTCATGCTTTCATACTGGCAGGTCAGCTGGATTTAGAATTGTCTGTCCAAACCCAGCTGTTAAATACAAGAGATGCTGAATTAATGGCTTCCAAGGAAGAGGTATTCATTTATTTTTTAATTACATCTAGTGTTTGATCCATGACACAAAAAAATGAAAAATGAAAAAAGAGGCATGAGAATCTAAGGGACTTGTTTGGTTCACGTTTCGAGCGTTCTTTGGAAACGATTTTATGTATGAAAAAACGCTGAGTGTTGCTCTAAAACTCTTCTTTCTTCTTTAAATCTTGTGTTTTGTGTTTTTATGTTTCTCGAGGAAAAAACAAACAAAGCTGGAAAGCAACCGTGTTTTTGTTTTCTTTATTCTCCTTGTTTTGAGAAACTGAAAACAATAAACAAACATGCCCTAAGGGTCCGTTTGGTTCTTGTTTTTGAAAGCTGATAGCAAAAGCAATCTTTGAAAACATAGAAACGCCCGTTTTGGTGTTTTAAAAAGTGTTCTTGTTCTCACGAGATCTATTATTTTATGTGTTCTTTGTGTTTCTTAGAACGAAAAAACAATGGGAACCAAACGTTGTCTTTGTGTTTACCTTATTCTCCTTGTTTTTCAGAATGGCAAACAGTTTTCAAAAACTATAACCAAACAAGCCCTAACTTACTAATTGTTTTCTTTGTTAACTGTGAGCCTATTTGATTTCTGTTTTTAAAAACTATTTTTAAAACAGTTTTTATAAACACAAAGAATACCATTTGGTGTTCTTTGAAAACCATTCTTATCTGAATTTAGTATTTTATGTGTTATAACATTTTTTAATTAAAAAAAAAAAAAAGTGAAGACAAACATATTTTCTATGTTTTCGAACAAAAAACAGTTTTCAAAAATTTGTAAACAAATAGGCTGTGATTCTTATTTCTATATGAACAGTTACTGGTTTTCACATCTTTCTGCAGGTTGAGATTAAGCTTATATCGGTTTTTTTTTTTCTTTGATATGTAAGTTTTTTGTCCTCATCAGGGCTAGAATTTTGAACCTTCCACAAACCCTCCCAACCCTTTACCATTTGAGTTAGGCCTCCAGGACAATTAAGCTAATACCTTGGTGGATTAATTTTCACTTCTGTATCTCAGAATGATTTGATTCCCCATGGTTATTGAAAATGAGAAATGGTTTGAAGGGCACCCTCATTTGGGGCATGAACTCTTCCTCTTAGTCCGTGGTTGCCTCATGAAATCCAGCATGTTTCAACGAGATTTGCATCCATATGGTTGCAGACTTTGAAGGCTGATGTACTGTTGAGGAGTTAGTGGAAGCGGAATGCCCTGTGACCTAGTTCTATTGAAACCATTGACGTGAAGGTGAAATTACCTATCCTATTAGCATTATGTTTGAAATGGATATGCCATTCACGGTAGAATACCATTTCCTTGCAGTGTCATTTCTACCATCAGTTGCTGGAAACTATATTATTGTATTCAATTTTTATTGGATTCAACTGTTAAGTATTCTTCTTTGGACAGGTAAAAATGCTTAGTTCATTATCAGGTTTCTGACCCAGAAATATATCTGAATAACTTTTATCTGCAAATTGCTGTGCTCTTTTCTTCACATCTCTCTACAAAGCAAATGTGTTATATTAGCTGATCAGTTTTCAGTTCTTTCTTCTGCAGTACCTTTATGTGACATGACATGAAATGGTTTAAAATTTAGTTTTTCTTTATGAGGCTAGAAAATAATTTATTTAAGAACTGAAGTGGGGATGTTTGATTCAAGTTCTTGTCCAAAAGTAGGAGAACAGGGTTACCTATATGTTGGCTATAAGAAATTTTTTAATCATTAAAACAAATATTATAAAAAAGAACAAAGGCAAGATTTAGAAGTACATAGGGACACAGACAAAGGGGACAAAAAGCAAGCACAACCAAAACCCTACCTAATCCCCCATCCAGCGAAAAGTAAACAGTTAGTTATTGCTCCAACCAAACATCAGGATTATTTCATTCTTGAGTGGCGCCAAAGTTGCTTTTAAAATTCTTTTGAATAGAGGTGACCTCTTTCTCAAACACCACTATTTAACAGTGGCTGAATTCAGGAATAAACACAAGGTGCTGTCATCCATATTTTTAACGCTTTTTACCCATTGCGGAGTTCCTTGCGAAGCTAAAAAAGGGTATGAAGGGACAAATAGAGGCAAACTAGTCTATTAAACAAACAAAAAGTTCCCTAGCGTCTTGGCTCTTTTATAGTGAATCAACAAATGGTCTACATAATTCTCCTTGTCCTCTTCACGAAAACATTAATATGTTTGAAAAAAAGCCCGTCCAAATTGTTTTAGTTGATCAGCATTAGGCACTTTGTCAGTAGCTTCCAGTGAAAATCTGTTTTGGAGCACCGGCGGTTCCTATTGAGCGATAGGGAACTGATAGGCGGGGAGAATTCTAAGCCTTTATACATGAGCTTTGCGAGAACACTTCTTTCACGACATCGCTGAAGTAAGCACATCCTCACCCAGAAAGAGCTGAAATTTTGTTTGTATAGAGTTTGTAGGAATCTTTTCCTCTTCCTCTCAGTGATTTGATGCCGGGAAGTTGGGGATGACACCGCCTACCGCGTGATCCCACATGTTCACTAAGTGGTCTCTTTATGCATTACTGCAGGGTAAAGGGAGGGTATGAGCTATTGAAGAATCTTGGAAGGAAAATAGGTTGACCATAAATAAAAAAATAAATCGTAAACAGTCATTTCACCCAGGTTATGAGATTAGTCAATAGTGTGAATTTGAGTTGATGAGCTCATGTTCTGGGAAGTGGTAGTTATTCACTCATATGGTATCAACATCGTATATATTTCAATTTCAAACTATGTAAATCAATGAATTATTGCGCTCCTTAGCTTCAAGTTGGTATCGTGAAATGAATAACCGCTTGACTCATTAAAGTTTCGACTTACTCCAAAGAACTAAACCCAGCTTCGATTATGTCTTATGTATCTTCTAAAACTATATCCTCTTCCTCGAACATGAACTCTTTCAAAGAAACCCCGTGTTTTGGGATCTGAATCGCACTCCTTCCAGATTACCAGTATTCGTCTCAATGGTGATAATTTCCTACGTTGGTCAATGTTTGTACGAATGTCTATTCGAGGAAGAGGGAAGATTGGATACCTGACTGGAGAAAAGAAGGCACCTACAGCAGATGATGCGACTTATGCTACCTGGGATGCTGAGAACTGTATGGTTATGGCTTGGCTTGTCAATTCCATGGATGAAGACATTGCCTCGAATTATATGAATTATCAGAGAGATGATAATGTCACCAAATACTTCCACATGCTGAAGAGACTGTTGCAAGACCTTGATTTGTTCAACACCTATGAGTGGAAATCCCCTGAAGACTATAACCACCATAGGAAGATGGTGGAGAATGATCGCGTCTTTAAATCTCCTCAGGTTTGGGTGCGGAGTCGATGAACTTGTGGGAGAGAATCATTGGCCACGGTCACTTCCTTCCACTCGAGGAAGCTTCAGCCAAGTTCGCAGAGGAAAGCCACGAGGTCATGTTTGGGAAGAAGGGGATTGCTCGCACCAATTGAGAACTCGCCTACTCACCGTCGATGCTAATCTAAGCAGTCTATGAACAATCGTATATACGGGAGATGAAAATTTTGAGAGTGTGTGCCGTGAACAAAACCACGCACACCTCGTGAGACTGGCTGAAGGTCCATGAAACCATCGAATCGAAGAGTAGCAAGCATGGAGAGAGGGTTCATCATTCAACACCCTTTGCAAATGAGGCAAACACTAATGTCAGTCCTTTCAACAAGAAGCGATGATCTACTCGAGGTTGAAAATCCAACTCGAATTTGGTATTCTAGAGTCTCTCAACCAAACAGTAAGAATTCCAGGTTTCGTACACATTCAAACTCTACACTATGGATCATGATTCCGTGTCATGACCATATGACAAGTCTCTGATGCTTCTACCTTATACACCTTGTTATGGAAATAAAAGTTTGACTGGCAGATGGTAGACTTTCTCCCATAAGTAGAAAAAGGTCATTAAACTCAAACAATCACTCTTAATCAAATTTCCAGATGTTCCTAACCTTGTAACCTTTTATCCGTCGCCAACTCTAAGGACTCTAATCAAGAATGTTATATTCTTTGATTCTAGCCAGAATTTCAGACCGCACGTGGATGATGTTCAAGTGTTGCTAGGATGGTGGGTGGATTCATTTTTTCGATGACAACCTTTTGGTAATAAACAAGCTCAAGGCCTGAATACTAGTATTAGTTCCCTCTATTGGAAAAAAATAATGTTTTGGCATCTGGACAGGATCCCTAGCTCTCATATTTAAAATATTTGTTTCTGCTTTTAAAAATATGGATTGTTCATCTTGAATGTGAAAGTTGTCATTTATCAAGAGTCATCGTAATGCTTGGTAAGTCACTAATTTATCAGGCATCAAAACCATTTTACCTTTGTTCAGGAGTGGTGATGTTTGGGGCCTTCAAAAATTTCAAATTCTCGTATAAAAATTGTTTGTAATTTTATAGATGACTACACTCGACTTTGTCGGGTATACTTAATGAGGATAACCGAGTTGAAAACTATTCAAAAATTTTTTACACCATGATTGAAAATCACTTCAAACACATAAAAATTCTTCACTTAGATAATGGAACCGAGTATTTCAATGACTTGGGAAATTTTTTACAAGAAAAAGCATCCAACATTATTCACATGTAGTGACAATCCCTAAATAAAACTAAGATAATGAAAGGAAAATCGCCATTTACTCGGGTTGCTCGAGCCATAATGTTTTTCCATGAATGTACCAGCATTATGGGGAGATGTACCTTTAAATAGCCTCTTATTTGATTAATAGAATGCCAACCTGTTTACAAAGACATTACACCTCTCGAGGGCCTTAGGAAAATATTTCCCCGAATGCAATCAATTTTCGACTTTCCATTAAAAAGTCTGGGTTGTACTGTATGTTCACTTACCTAGCAGATTGCGATCTAAACTTGATCCTAGGGTAGAAAAATGCGTCTTTGTTGGCTATGCCCCAAATAAAAAAGGTATAAATGCTATAATCCTCGGTCCAAAAATTTTTTTGTTAGCATGGACATGTCGTTTGTAGAGAGTCAACCATATTTTACAAAAATGCCTTCAGAGGGAGATAGTTAACAATGAAGCATAGTTTTGGGAAACCAATCCTTTACTTACACCTTTTTTTCTCTCTATTAATGATAATTTTGTGCCACATAATCAGGAAATTAAAAATTTGAATATGGAAACTAATAATTTATCTCAGCCGAGTATAGAAACCTCACATTCAGGGGAGAAATACTAGAAAGAGATCCTATAAATCCTATTGTGTATACCAGAAGAGGAACTCAAAGAAAAAATAAAGACCTACTAGCATCTCAAGCACAGAACCGCTTATCTTCCCCATGTGATGGTTCATCGAATGACACAGTAAATCCTAACCTTCTTTTTCGATTCACAACTCCGGCTTACAAGATATTATTCCTACCATATCCGACTGACATACCCATGCGACTCAGAAAAGGGAGTCCATAGTTGCACTAAACATCCCATAGCCAAACAAGTGTCATATCATAGACTCTCTAAATCCCATAATTCCTTTACCACAAAAATCTCTCACCTGTTTATTCCAAAAAACGATCTAGGAAGCACTAGAGAATCCCCGATTGAAATCACTGCCTTAGAAGAGATGAATGCTCTAAGGAAGAATAGACTGGGAATTAGTGGATCTACCAAGAGTATAAAGAAAATTGTAGGTCAGAAATGGGTCTTTACTCGTCAAGTGTAGAGCTAATGGAAGTGTTGAAAGGTATAAAGCATGTTTATAGCTAAAGGATATAAACAAAACACACGGATTGATTATCAAGAAACATTTGCCTGCTGCAAAAATCAATTCCATCTCGTATTCTACTATCCTTAGTTGCAAATTACAACTAGCCTTACACTAGTTGGATGTAAAAACGCCAATGGAGACTTGTAGAAGGAGGAGGTCTTTATGAGTTTACCGCCGGGATTTGAAAAGCAACTAGGAAGTCATAAAGCTCAGCTTAAAAAGTCCTTATATGGTCTAAAACAATCGCTCCGAGCATTTATTCAGCGATTCAAACTATTAAGGGTCATACACACAAAGTCAAGCTGACCATACCTTGTTTTATAGACACTCAAAGGAAGGAATAACTTATTTTAGTCATTTATGTTGATGACATAATTCCTCGACCGGTGATGACCATGTTTGAGCAGAAAGGCTTCTAAGAGAAATTTTACAAGGATATTGAGAGATTAAAGCACTGGGAGGCCTAAAGTACTTCCCTCTGAATGGAATTTGCCGTGATCCAAGTAGAGGTATTTTCGTATCTCAACTTAAATGTGTTAGACTTGTCGTCGAAACTGGGATTGCTTGGTTATAAGGTAGCTTCGTAGACACCACTGAAAGCACAATTTGAAGCCTAACTTGCCAAACCCGAACAGTTGAAGAACAAGGAGCGCTTTCAAAGGTCGGTTATGTAATTAATTTACCTTATCACACTCATCTAGATATAGCTAATAGAAGTGTAGTGAGCCGCTCATGCACTCACAGGGCCTAACACTTTTGAAACTACATATCGATATTGAAGTATTTAAAGGATCGCCAAGAAAAGGATTGTTGGTTCAAAAGAATAGTCATCTACAAGCTGAGGTTTATACGCACGCTAATCATCGTAGTCAATTCCATGTATCGATCGACCGCTATTGCAAATACTGCGGAGGTAACTGCTACATGGCACAAATAGCGAAGCGTAATGTGGTGGCGCAGGAGCATTGTCAAGCCGAATTTAGATCGCTTGCTCATGGTATATGTGAAGTATTATGGATTAAGAGAATCTTAGATGAACTAAAGGTAGGAAGCCAATCTTTGATAGAGGTGTACTGTGATAACAAGGCAACAATCTCGATAGCACACAACCCAGTTCTTCATGACATAACAAAACATGTTGAGGTAGATAAGCACTTCATCAAGGAAAAAAATAGAAAGTGGACAGATTTGTATGACATATGTCCCAACAGATGAACATGTTGCAGACATTTTAACAAAAGTACTACCAAGAAAGTAGCTCAAAAGTTTCCACAAGCAAGCCGGCCATGGAAGACATCTTCGCACTAGCTGTAGGGGAGCGTCAGAAAAGAGAATATTCGGGAAAGGAGAATAATTTACTAATAAATGAAAAATAAATAAGAACAATCATTTGTCGATTTATGTGGATTGATTAACTATAATTTAAGTGTAGTCAACTCAGATTCTAGAAATTAGTAGTTATTTCTAATTTAAGATTCAAAGATAACAGAGTATATTTCAAACTATGTAAATCAATGAATTATTACAACTTCCTTATTTTCTGGGCAGAACAAAACGCCTCTCTCCGCACTCAAGCATCTTTCTAGTAGAAACTAACCCTCCTTCCATCCCCTAAGGAGAAGACCGCTGCTTTGAAAAAATAGAGGCTACTCTTTTCCTAATTCTCCCATAAACTAATCCCATAATCGCTCCAGATCATAGCCATCCTCCTTTTAGTCTCGCCAAATTCCCATCGCTTTAAGACCTTTCTCCGTAGAGGGTTCCTCTTTACAGGCAAACCGCCTAACTCCATTCCCGCATAACAATGCCTTGTCTATCTTAGAGAAGCTTGTCAGCCCTAGGCCCCCTTTTCTCTTATCTATGCAAACAATAGCCCAACTCACCAGAGAAGACTTCTTTTCAAGATCGCTCCTCCCAAAGGAAACGCCTGAATCCTTTCCAGTCTAATGCAAACTTTCTAAGGCATTCGGAAAAGAGATAGATAATAGATTGGGAGACTAGACAAGGTACTGCGAATAAGCATTAACCTTCCACCATTTGAAATGTACTAAATCTTCCAAGAAGCCGCTTTTGGAATCTCTCTTCAACCAAGTCCCAAACACCTAGCGCCCATGATCGTACCTGGGTGGGAAGTGCCTAGGCAGAAGTGTAGTGAAGGGATCCAACGCCACACCCTAGCTCCGAGGCTAGCCCCCAATACGAACAACATGCCCAATCGGGAATGATTTCACTTGCTTAAATTAATTCTTGTACTCTAACACCGCTTCAAAGCACATCAAAGTCCAACTTAGAAACTTTAACTGATCTTTATTGGCCTTGAAAAAAAGGAGCGTATTATCGGCGTAGAGGAGATGTGAAATGACTAGCTCTTCACCTCTCTTATCTGCAAACCCGTCGCGTAAAGATAATTTCCTCTCAACAAAGACGCTTTTATCAAGTTGTCGAGCTTCCATCTGCTAACGAAGAGGTAGGGGGAAAGGGGATCACTCTATCTCAAGCCCCTTGAGCTTTGGAAGAAGCTAGTTGGGGATCCATTGATGAGAAACGAGAAAGAAGCTGTGGAAATACACCACTTTATCCAGCTCATCCACCGACTGCCGAAACCCATCCTGCCCATGACCTGGTACAAAAACTCCAATCGATACGCCATATGCTTTTCAGCATCCAACTTGTAGACCAACCCACACTCCTTCCTTCTCGTGGTGCTGAGTCCACTATCTCATCAGGATCAAGACCGAAGGCCCAGGATTTTTCTCCTCTACAAAAGCATTTCGAGACTGAGATGACCTTATCCATGAACCCTTAATCCCGCTAATAACACTTTGTCAAGATCTCAGATAAGCCTCCCACAAGGCTAATCGTCTTAAATCCTTGAAATCCTCCACAACTGCTGGGATCAAAACCAAAAAGTAGCATTTAAATTTTTAACAACCGCTTCCTCGTCGTGAAACTCAAAAACCACATCTCATTCTTCTTCAAAGTCCTCACCGGAAGACCAAAACTATGTGGGCCATCTGAGCTGTGAGCCTTATCACTGCTGAGCCCCTAAATAAAGATTCCGCATTTCTTCATCCGGAAGGTTTCCTCCAAATTTCCAAGAGAGCATCCTAGTTCAATCTCACTGAGAGCAATTTCAGGAAGGGTAAGACGCCAGTCGCTCGAGGCCGAAAGCAAATTTTGGAAAGCATCCACCAGACCTTCCTTGATTTAAGCCTCTTTGCCTAACCTTTCTTCAGATACCGATGCTTTGAAACAATTTCTTCTCTCAGGTACTCGCCCATTCATCTGGCGTGAAGAACCCCGTGTTCCTATCCCCTTCTTTAGCCAAGTCTCTCCGATTTCTGGTTTCTAGGAAATCTCTTCAAAGAGAGCCCAACCTTAAAATCATCTTTAGCCTTACACGATCCTCAAATTCCTCAAGACCCATACCCTTCCTTCGAGATCGCCCGAAAGGCTCTACGAAGGCATCCTTTCAAGCAGGCCGACTTCACAAACACTTCTCTGCTCCAAGCCTTACAATACCTTTTAGTGGCCTTTAATCTCAAGAAGAAGGATAAAGCTAAAGGACCTTATTAAAATCAAGATTTGCTACCACTCTTTTCAAAATCTCTTCAAAGAGCAGCCCAACTTAAAATCATCTTGTACCTAGCACTCCATCCTCAAATTCCTCAAGACCCATAAATTTTCCTTCTCGAGACTGCCCTAAAAGTTACCCTGCTGAAGGCATCCTTCTACAGGCTCGACTTTGTCAAACACTTCTCTGTTCCAAGCCTTAAGAATACCTTAAGGGCTTTTAACTTTGCAGTAAGGATAAAGCTAAAGGACCTTATAAAACTCGAAGATTTTATTAAGTACCACCCTTTTCAAAATCTCTTTGAACCGCCAAACTTTAGCCACATATTCGAATCGAAAGTAAGGCTGCTTCGACCCATCACTGCCCAAGAAATGGGAAGTCATCGAGATCGTCTAGTGGGAGACATCTCTAGACCAATTTTGCTACAATGGCTTTCCCAATCAGAGACTAGAAATCTATCTAAACTGACATCGTGATCTACCATTTTGCCCACCCTAACATGTGTGTGTGTGCGACCCCCCGTGGCTGGTCTCTAAGTCGGGATTTCTAAAACCTTCTCATGGAACTGAGATCCCGTCCCTCTAAATCTTCATTGGGGAGAGAGAATCTCATTGAAATCGCCACCTAAACACCATGGTTCTTCCCATAGGCCTCTGATCGAACCTAGCTCTTTCCAAAAATCCTTAAGACTTCTCTCGACAGGGCCATACACCCGAAAAACCCGCTGATACTCGGGCCCTCCACCATTCTAAACATACACGAAACTTAGAAACGTCCTATCTCTTTGTCCACCCAACTAATTCTTCTTTTATCCCAGCGTAAAATACTCCCCCCCATCTCCCCACGCTCAAAGTCAATCTCGTAGTGCTCCACCCCAAGACTATGAGCCAAAACTTATTCATCTGACCTCGGGTTTCTTGCTGAAACCCACTCTCGTGTCTCACAGCCTGATACACTATCAAACTGTCACACCCTTGCCATCCCATGACAATTTTCTCATTTTAACCCCTTTGACAGAACCCCCACCCCGCTTCATTTCTATGCCCCATTATAATTGATCGTGCCTCATGCTCTAGTCCTCGTCACGTCACACTCGCTATCAGATGATGCATAGTTAGATTTCCCAACAAACTCAATCCGCGACCCTGAATGAACCCAGAATTCATCTGGCATGTGACAAATTGCTTCCACTCAGAAGCTACGGCCACCGGTCTCGTTTAGCCTCTCCACTTTTCGACCATCTTCACCGAAGCCTTCCCGTCAATCATCGCACCTGAACATTTCAAGCCCCATTCGCTGTCATCAGTCACCACCACCCTTAGTGGTTCCAGATCCTCATGCTTAGAAGAACCCCCCAGGCCTGAAGAACCCCTTAAGAGCAGGGGTCGGCCAAAAACAGAGAAAAGAGGAGAGGGAGACTGCTCTGCAGATTATCCCCATACCTTGATTTATACAATCATTCTCCCCTCTCCTCGTCAGACCCTCTCCGAATCTCCTTCTTCCCAAATCGTGTTATAACTCCCTTGCCACCGCTAGATCCCCAGTGTTGAGAATCGTAGGACGCTCTTATAATATCCTCCGATTTATTCCCCTTACCTTTCAGACATTATTATTTTCCTTTTATTTGTACTTTATTTATTTTTCCTTTCAGGCTCTTTCCTAACCTATATAAATAGGTAGGACCTATGTTGTATTTTATTCATTCAATAAGAAAGAAAAGGATTCCTTCCTTCTCTTCATGGTATCGTGAGCCATGGAAGGTCCGACAACCACCATAGTCTAATCTCTTTCAAGCCTTCACCTTCATCAGAGAAAGTACGTGATTCTTTGCCGTCAAACCTCATCACCGCCGATGCACTTTTCCCACGACTTCGACGACGACCTAATTCTAGCCGACAAGATATCAACACCATTAGACTCGTTTGAGCCGATTCACCATCGGAGGCAAGGACTACAAACTATCTCCTTACATGCCATCACGTCATTGTCTTCCTCTGGCCATTGCTCCTCACGCTACTGGCACGTGGGTGGCGCTGCGGAGACGCGTGGTCACCCTCCACCGACCGATTCTCACCACCTAAATTTCGCCTCCTCGCCGACAGCCAGCTCCTCAGACATCCATCCGACGCCTCCAACATCTTCCACAAAGCCTCACCTTCCAACACCGCGGGTCGTGGTATTCTTGTTTTAGCTGATTTGGCTGATTTTTCCCACTATACGAAAAAGCTTGAGCTTTTTCTTCGCTTTCAGCCGAACTCCCATGATAACTGGCTAATCAACTCAAGGGAAGTGATACTACGCCTCGTCGCCTGCTTGTTACATTATGGTTTATCGAAATGGTGTCATGACCATTCGGACGCCTACAAAGTCTAGTGTCGATTTAGATAAACGCCTCAAGCATAAACATGATGTTTATTCTAATATTTCTCTAAAGAAATTCCATCGAGCCCAAAACACTCCGACAAGCTCGGGGGACTATTAGACATGTTAAATTTTCTGACCTTTCAAAGCAAGAATTTATATACCAATGATGTTCAACGCCTCTACCTCATTATCACTTCCGTTTGATAGTCTGTATACCTTGGAATTATCTTTCCTTCATAGCGAATGTTTGCATTGAAAATGAGCTCTTATCTATCTCGCTTCAAGGTCACTCTGACGAGACCTACTGGCCCAACATGGGTCAAATCTTTATGATTCTTACCTTATTAAATCCCGCACAGTGGTCTGACAACATTCGAGAACAGATCTCTCACTACCATTCATCCACCGTGTTCCTGGGCCCCAACCTCCGAGTTTCCACGAGACTTGCACGCTTCGCTTCCATCCTCACCCGATGATTCCCGAGTATTCATGGTGGTTGACGAGGCGCAGGCCACGAATTTCATTGTACATACTGTAACAGACCGAGTCACATTCAAGATAGATGTTATCAGTTACATGGTCGTCCGCCTCGCACTGCTCATGTTGCCTAGTCTTCACCCGCTAACTAAGGATTAGCCTTTCGCTTCCATCTCCGGAGTGACTCTTTACGCCAAAGTAATATGAGGAGTTTCTTTCGCCTTACGGCGCCACCAAATCTCGCTCCATCGCTTTCTGCACTCTGCAATGCCTCCGCCATCTCGCACACCCTGTCCATGGATTCTCGATTCCTGGCATCCGATCATCCGGCTTGGTAATAAGGATTTCTCTTCCCTTACTATCACTTCACCCTTACTTATGATTACTTTGAAGAATGGACTCAAACTATGGAGCAGCATGCCGTCCGCATGTCCCCTCCCATCTTTACCTCTTACTTCTATTCTCTATGTTCCTGATTATCCATTTAATATTATATATGTCAGCAAATTAATATATGACCTTAATTGTTCGATTACCTTTTCTCACTCCTCTGGCCACCTGAGGATCCGAGACGCAGAGGACAATCGACATGTGACATGAGTCTCAAGGCCTTATTTAATCCCGGGCCAATTCCCATCTTCCACCTTTCATCTCGCACTTCAACAAATGACCCTTCCGCCCATCATCGCCTCGTCATCCAAACTTTTCCAAACTCCGGAAATGGTCTCTCGCTTCTAGCTTATCTTCACAAAGTGGAGCCGCTGCGTCGCCAAATATACTGCCTCGCTTCCCAAGCACTTCGAGTCCCTTGACCAAGTCTCTCGAAGCTCGCCCCATACCGATGCTTAGTGGTCCATCCCGAACTGCGTCACTTTAAGGTTTCGTATTTCATATATTTATCGATGATTTTCCCGCTGCATTTCGCTATTTTTAATGAAAAGTTGAATCGAGTTATTTTCTCAGGTTCCAAAATTCTTTAAATGTAGATTCAATCAATTTCATACTTTATCCGCATCTTACGAACGATAATGCTCTCAATATCTTTCGCCCATTTTGACTTTTTATCCTATCATGAGATTCTTCATCGCCTTCGCTGCGTTTACACTCCACAACAAAAATACCAGGTGGTCACGTGAAGAATCGCCGCTAGTCGACACCAACACTCTTCCCTCCACCATACGCCCTCAACGCTTGGGGAGGACGCTATCTTAACCACCTACTATTTGATCAATCATATGCCCTCTTCTTCCTGGGTGATCAAGTTCCTCATTCTCTTCTCTTTCCTAATCAACCCTCGTTTGTCTCCTCCGCTTGAGCTGATGCACTTGTTTTCATTCCACATCCTTACTCATGGCCAAGATAAACTTTTCGCTAAGGCAACGGCGCATCTTCCTTTCGTTATTCCCGCTTCAACGCGTACCGCTGTTATTCTCTCGATACACATCGATACTTCGCTTATGCCGACGTCACATTTTTGAACATTCTTCTTTTTTCTACTCCCATCGCTTCCAAATCCCGAGGTCTTATTCTACCTCTCTCATCTTTCCCATTCCATCCTTGCTATCATCCTCAGTCCCCATCTACTCCACCTCTTCCATTACAAGCAGTTTATACTGCCGCCCACGCATCGACACCGTGTCTCCCGATGACTCATATCCTATGGCACCCTCCTCCACGTCGATCTCTCACTGCCTCCCACCGATCCCCATTGCCATTTTGGAAAGGTACTGCTCCTCTCATATCCCTCATCATATTTATACTTTTCTATCTTATCATCGTTTATCTTCACCATATTCTACTTTTATTTCCACCTTGTCTTCTGTTTATATTCCTCACACTGTCCATGAGGCCCTCTCTCATCCGAGCTGGAAACAAGCAATGGTTGAAGAAATGGCCGCTTCAGATTCGATCGCACACGGGATCTAAATTCCCCTTACCCGCAAACTTTGTTGGTCAAGCCGTTGAGTTTATACGATAAGATTGGGTCCTAATGGTTTCCGTGGATCGCTCTCAAGGCTCAAGCCACGCAGAGGGTATACTTAGATATATGGGTCCGATTACTATGACACTTTCTCTCATGTTGCTAAGATACTTCCTGCCTTCTCTTATCTACGGCCGCGGCGAGCTCATTTCTCGTGACAATACTGACATTAAGAATGCCTTTCTCCATGGCGACCTCGTCGAGGAGATATATATGGAGCAATCGCCTGGATTTGTCGTCAGTGGGGAGTCCGGTTTAGGCATGCAAAGCACAGCTGCTCCTTATATGGCCTAAAGCGTCCCCAAGCTCTATTATTTACTTTAGCTCTGTGTAAAGGAGTTCTAGATGACTACACACGTAGACCACTCGTTTCTATCATCATACATGATCAATAATATCTATTTGATTGTTTATGCGACGATATCATATAAATGGGACAAAGGATCATGATGGTATCTCTAAACTGAAAATTTTCCTGGGGATCGAGATACCACCCACCTCTGTGCTCATATCTGAGGAAGCATGTCTCTGACATAAATGGGAGGAACCGGCATGCTAGATCCAGAACTCTGTAGACACCTATGGATCTCGAACGTCGCTTGTACCTGCATTAAGGAGCCTCTACAAGATCCGTGGAGATATCGAGACGACCATGTAGAAGACAAAACTACACCATCACTCGACCAAACATTTATTTTCCTGAGTGTAGTTAGTCAGTTCCTGTAGTCACCATGTAATAGCCACTGGGATGCTATGATCCGTATTCTCCGCTATATCAAAGGAACACCGGCCAAGGGGTGTTATATGAAAACAGAGGTCATAAATTCGTATCACTGATATGGTGATGACGTAGGTCATCATAGACCTTATTGACTCCACTCGTGATATCGTGCATTTATCGAGACAATTTGATATCCCGAAAAGTAAGAAATAGGATGTAAGTACAGTTCAGTTTAGAATCGGTATCGAGCTATGGCTTTGGCAACTTTGTGAACTTATATGGCTCAAACAGCTTCTTTAGGAGCTAAGATTTGGGAAGGATGGTCAAATGATGCTTGTGTGTGATAACCAAGCAGCTCTACACATTGCTTTCAACCTAGTCTTTCATGAGATGATTCAAACATATTGTTGACCTGGTCACTTCATCTCGAGGTAAGATCGCTTCTTAGTTTCAGATGACTACTAGTTTCATCAACTCAAGTGACCAACTAGCAAACATTTTCATTAAGTCTCTCCCGTGTCCAAGGATTCAGCTCATTCGTGGATGTTCAAGATATAACCTATAGCGCTCTAATTGAGAGGTCGAGAATCATGTGGATATTCTGTAGAATATCCTCCTCGGGATGACCCCCTACCTTTCTCAGATTATTTTCCTTTTATCTGTATTTCATTTATTTTTCATTTTGTGTGTCTTCCTAACCTATATAAATGTAGGACCTATGTCGTATTTTATTCCATTCAATAAGAAAGAAAAGCATTATTTCTTCTCTCTTCACACTAGAATCAAGCTTTGAAAATTAAGGCATAAAAGGCCTTAAAAGTGGGCCTCACGCCCCAATCTCCATTCCAAGAGCTCTAAACGAAGCCAATAACTCGAACCCGACCTAGCTGGGATGAGACTCCGGTTTATTGCATCTTCGGGGCTGGGACTACCCGACAGCCTCGACTCCAAACCCAAATTCTTCCCCGGGCTTGATTCACCCAGATCCAACCCAAGCCGAACCCGACTTCGATCCGCTCCAAGCTCGTCCGACCCTGCATCCACCTTCAGACTTAGGACAGATCTATCTCACACTGCCAGAGGAGACTATCCTTGTCCCATCAGTGTTCTCCACGCCTTTTTCCTTTGAACGCACGCTCCTTCCTGCTCGTGTATCTCCGCCATCTTCAACCTTAAGCCCTGGACTCTTTGATTTCTCCATTGGGATGTTTGCAGAACTGAGAAATGGTTGAATCTCCCACCACAATTGAAATTCGCACTGGGGCCATGCACACCCAACGAACCGAGGGGTAGATTTTCCATCCCACATCACTTATTTCAGCCCAACGGTCCCGCTATGAACGCCGGCCTCATCCACAACTAGGAAACCTCCGCAGTTGTCGCCAATCTGTCTTAGGATCAAGCGACTCCAAAGATGCATTGGAAACCTTATTATTCTGACCTACACCTCCACTGCTTCTTCTCTGCCTGTCATACAACCCACCTCTTCGCTCCATTTTTCCAGAGAGAGAAAAGTTCCCTAGATTTCGAGCCCCTCCCTAAGGATCCTCTACCTCCTTTTTCTAATCGAACCTCGATAAGCCACATCCCTTCGCCAAACTATGACATTCAAACTACCCTTAATTCTCAGCATTAATTTCACATCCTTCTTCTAAAGTCTGTAGGAATCAGGCCTAAATCCTCCCCACACCACCCCACCAAACAACATTCTAATTTCGTCATCCTCTGCTTGATTTCTTCTTCCCCCACTTTAACTCTTACTACATCATCAAAATCTTTGTGCTTTATACTCAGGACAGCTTCCGTAAAAGACTTAGGTTTTACAGTTGTCTTCTTCTTTGGCAGTGGACAAAGGCTCCTTTATTCTTTGTGAAGTTTTCTCAAGACTATCCTTGATGCCACCCCAACTTTTGTAATTTTTCACATCACTGAATAACCTCAAGAAGCCTTTTCCTTCGGTTGACACAGACAAAACCACACTCTCATGTCAACCCTTATCGAGCATCTGATGAAGAAATTAGCGCTAATTAACATCTCAAGCTTGTAGAATCTTTCCTAATCCTCTTCCCATCTCGTGAACCATTCTTGCCAAGGGAGATGTTTCGCAATCCCCAGCCCACGGAGCGTATGGCGAAGATTTGATCTCTAAAACTTAACCCACGATGTCCCGCCGCCCTTGCTTCTCTCCCGCATGCATCCCCTCTTGTTACCTTTCTCTTCTCGAATCTTAATCTCAAAAGATTTCACTCTGATGACGAACTGTGCTTTGCCCCTCATCGTTCTTTCTTTCTAAAGAATATATCTAAATCATCACTTTTAATATGGTCTTGTCCTCAGATGGTCTCTCGTTTTTAGTGGTATCTAACTAGGATTCAAGTGTTCTTGATGTAGGACAACCTAGGATGGTTGCCTGCACTCAAGTAGCTGGGATAGGGTTTTATTTTCTTAGGTTTTATGGAGAGGAACAAAGAATAAAGTTTATAGACGAAAAAAATAAATAATAAATAGGAGAAAAGAGATAAGAAGAGAATGGATAAGAACCATAGAATCTATTTAAATTCTTCTCGGAGTCTCACCAAGTAGAAAATCAATGGAGTCTCACCATTGAAGATTGCAATATTTTAAAAGAAAACAAAATATTATTGATCAATCAGATCTCTTTTTTAACTTACATCAATTAGCCTTATTTGTATGCCTCTCTAAGAAATCCTAAACACAGCTCATGATTTAATTTTTATCTTATGACTCTTATTCTAATATGATTCCAACTACTAATCCTAATTTGTTTTAATCTTACTTTGACTCCAACTATTGATTCTAAGTTGACTCTAACTGCAACTGAAACAAATTCTCTTTTTTGATGTATATTTTAGAATTTCATCCTCATCAGTTCCACTCCTAGGAAAAGGTGACAGGCCTAGAGATCTAAGTAAGTTAATGAGTTCTCTATGGTAATATATTGTGATGTTGATTCATGGGTTGTCAATGAAGATAATAGACATGTAGTTCTTATCTTAGTAGTTTATAATAGGATGCAACCCTGATCCCCTTTGAACTGCGGTCATCGCACACGTTGAAACTACCTCCACCAATGACTAGGTTTTGCCAACAAATGCTACCTTCTTGTGAAACATTTTATTAGTGTAAATATTTTCCTGAATTATTTCCTAGCTCTAATATCGTTTCCTCTCACTCTATATCTTGCAGATTGGCCAGTGCTTTAAAGTGAGTTTTCTGCATACAAGCTCCGTGCTAATGCGCTTCTCCAAAAGAAAGATTCAGAGCTCACTGCAGCAAAGGACTCTGAACAACTTAAAGCTCAAGAGAAGTCAAAGGCATGTGCTTATGCTGCCTATATCTAATATGAAGAAACACATGAACTCGAGGAAAAGTTAATCAAATTACGAAGCACTTATCATGTTTCAATTTTAGGAGGCTGAAAAAGAAATACTGTTGGCAACAGAAGAAAAGGACAGGATTCTTCAAGATCTTCAGGATGTTTTGGCTAATCATGAGAAAGAACTAGCAGCAAGGTAGCATGATGCTGTAGCCCATTAACAGCTTTTGAATTTTTTTAATATTTGTATTATTCTTTAGTTATTCCCATATTAAACTTAGATAAATTGATTCCTTGAAGAAGTAAAATAAGGATCACGCTTTTTCATGAAAATAACTTATCTTGCATTCCATGGAATGTCTGTGATAACCAAAACTGATTATAGGGACTAGCAGCTAGCTTCAGTAGCCATGCTAGCCAAGTCATCAAAGAGAGCCAAACAATGAGCCGAATCAAAATGTCAGAGGATAAACCAAACACCTAAAGGCTGGGCTGTCCAAGCCTGTTTATATACAGACAATGGGCCAAAGTAAATGCCAAGATCGGTACCCAAACAAAATGATTTTGAGTCTCTGAACCAGATGGTTTTTTGAACACGACTAAATGAGTAGCTGTTCTCACATGTTTGACCTGTTGGGATGATTACCAATATTTACACTTTCAATGATTCCTTTCCTAGTCTTTCCACACTTTGTTGCATCCTACCAATTATACTTATTTGCCCAAGGCTCTGCTTCATCAAATCCATTAATCATATTGTTATTTATAAACAGCAGGATCTTAATATACTTATCTCTTTTACCTATAAAAAAATTATAAACACAGGATTTTCTCTGGTTTTTCTGTGTAGCCATCTCATAACATAAACAGTTCATCTCCATGACACCACCCAACTGAAATTCTGTGTTAAATATATTTCATATATTATTGGGAAATCTAGCTTAAATAATATCCTTGCTGAAAGAAAACTATTTTGGTAAATAACAAGTTTATGTGAGTAACGCACAAATATATTGTTGAAACCAAACAGTTAATCACAAATGAAGGACATTATACAATGCATGATTGTGCGTTGGTTCCTTATAATACCAATATGGCACTATCCTTGCAATAAAATTATAGGAAATGGACTGAGTTTTTGAAGATATTCTGATCTGTCCTTGTTTAAGGGCTTTATTTCCTTTTTGTTGATATTTACTTTGATAAAATTCACATTTACTGGACTTTGTTTACTTTGACTTCATCATGAATAGTCCATTCCACTAAAGCTTTGGCAATTTAATGTTGTGTGAATCTAGGTGTCTATAGTTATGTAATGCAGCCTCCCACCCCTAAGTAGAATGATGTTCTTTGGTTTACTACCATGGAAAATAATTGAACTTTGTGCAGTGTAAATCTATCATCTTATAACTTTTTCAATTCCACGTTCATTTCAGAGATGAGGCTCTTAGAAGAGCCCAGCAGCAGATTAAGAGCATAGAAAAGAGGCTTGATTCTGCTAACGCCAGATATCAATCAGAGAAAGAAACATGGGAGATAAACCTTCAAAATTTGGAAGAAACTTGGCGATGTAAATAATCCATGCTAAGCTACATAATGTTTCTTTTTATTTTTCCTTTCGTTTTCCTTAATGACTGCGCGATTCATTGAGCTTAAAAATAAAATTGTACTTGAATGACCTGCGTGAGGTGCGAGTCATTGGCTGCTCAAAACAAAGTGAC